>JAAVTS010001992.1:21318-36841 GCA_022845575.1 Baylisascaris ailuri | reverse complement strand
TTTTTTATGTTGCGAGTGATATTGACTCATTTCATTTCACTTTTCTTTTAATAAGTAGAAATCAGCACAAATCATGTCCTTTGTGTTCGATCCGATCTCGTTGAAGCAGCCGGATTTAATTAATGATCATATGTGGATATATCACTTCATCGGTCGATTTTTCTTCAAACTATGCTCAGTGCTTGTTTGCCATTCTTCTTCCTCTATTAATACTGTTGCCTTTACAAGCATTTTCGGAACTTGCTGCTGATAAAAGTTAATCATTTATCCAGAAAGCTTTCATTCTCACAGATTAATTGAAGAGGGAGAGGCCAGTGAAATAGATCTACAGCATGAGTCAAGACAACATTTTATATTTTTTTATTTGCAGCGGTTGTGAGATCGTATTTCGTGGTGGACAATTGATTGCGGTGCGCTTGCGAAACCGCTTATATATTTGGTTGGTGCTTCTTATTTAATGTCTGATGTAAACTGGAAGAATTTGAATGGTGCTTAGATCTCTCCCAGATTTAATTGACGGTGATTATCACACATAGAGATGCCAGAGGTAGTTCATGAACCCCCTCATTTTACATCTTCCTGGTCATAGTGAAGTATCAACTACTGGTGCTTTGAGGTAGCTTCAAACTTCTTTGTTGAAGGCATCAATCATGAAGTAGATATCAGTATGTCTGGGATCTCGAAAGTTCAAAGCAAGTTGCTGCTTTCTTGCCATCTCCTCCGCTTCCTTTTTCTTTGTTAAATAGGTCAAAACCACAAGCATTTCCAGGAATATCGTTTTCGTTATCCGTACGCTCGCAAAATTGGATTTGGACACTTGTGGTATTGGTCTAGCGATCCAACGTCAATCCTCCCTTCTTATCTTCTTCGCTTTCCTCTGCCTATAAGTATGATATTTATAGTCATCTGCTAGGTAAAATGCTTCGTCGATTCAGGTGGTACTTCACTGGGTAGCTCTTCATTTCTTGAAATGAGCCTTATGAAGGTTTTTTTATAGACCTGGTTTAACTTGATGAGTTCGGCCATAGCTGCGAACCAAACGACGGTGGATTTTGCGGTCGCTGAGCCAGCCAAAAAGAGAGCACGTATTCAAGAAGTAGCAGCTGACTCACAAGTAAGCCCATCACTCATATTTCAAGTCGAAGATCGTTGCATTTAGCAGTATTCTTTCTTGAATTGGCTGTGGCTACGAATACATTCATTCGATCGGCTAGCTGATAAATTGATTCATTATTTCTGAAGATTATAAATTTTGATTCATTGTTGATGTCTCGAAGTACACAGCCAATTGCTACGGTAAAATAATGTCCGCATATAATTCCGCAGTATTTTTGAAATTACCTCACGTCATATTAGAGCAGTGTCCTCTGAAGATTGATGGCCTAATGCATAGGGACAGAATGATGGCTGATTATGACGAAGCATAGGTAAGCATAGCGAACTCTCACTGGGAAAGATAGCATCAGAGGAGGAGAGGCGATACATGGGTTTGGCTAGACGATTATTGTTCGATATGTAGGCGGCATGAGCTGCAATGCAAAAAAGAAAAGCCAGTTAAAGTTGATGTGCCATTTCATACAGATACTATAATAGATGGCGTACCCTTCAGAGTATTAAGCAAAAAGGTGGTATTATTTTAAGTATTATTTTAATAAAACTCGAGGTTTAAGCATAGTGAAACTAGTTGTTGTTCTTATACTGAATATATGTCAATACAAGACTCTTTCACGATCGATCACTTTTACTTAAACTTCGCTGCAAGTAGTCGACGTCGTACCCTCACTTAAATGCCTTCTGCAACTTATTCCAACGTATCATTGCAGTTATATATTTCTAGAACAGGTTCAAATGAAGGTACATATTTAAAAGCGTTTTTTCGAAAACGCGTTGCTGATCGGCGAGGTTGTCTCTAATAGATTATGCAGATCTCGGACATGTTCAGACATGTGCACCCTCTGTAGCAGTTGGCAAATCGGCATAAAATTTCCGCTTAGAAGACCGTCATACCGTGTAGGCTTTGATTACTAATTTTTTATTGTCATGCCTATAATCTGGAGCGGCTAGACGTGCAGACACGTATGTATTTGCGTGCAGGCATGACGTCACACCGTAAAACTGTTTCGTAAAAGGTGAGTTGCGTAATATAGGTTCACAGTGCAGACACTGAACTGATCTGTTGAAGGAAGCGGATCAAGCGATGCGTGGTGGAGTGGAAAAAATGGAGTTGAATCAAAGCCAAAATGGAACAAGCTCGCGATTTGGGTCTGAAGGCTCGACCAATGCGCGAGAAAATGTTCTCGATCATAATCTCTACTCTCGCCAGATGTAGGCTTTATTTATTGTTCTCCGAGTTCTTAATTACCTTCCATCCGGATATTTTTTTGGATCAGTTATCAGTTTTAGATCACCACGCGCACTTACGAAACCTGTATTATTTATTCAGTTAAACCTCCTTCCACCTTTCTTGTGAGTCATATAGGAAGAGGTGAACGGGTTACTTTCATCGCTGAAATGACGTTGTTGCTTTATTAAGTTATGCACTGGGAGAATCGGCAATGATGCATCTGCGCCATGCTTCGGTGCTGATCAGTGGTATTGGAGCGGTAGGTGTCGAGATCGCTAAGAACCTCATCCTTGGTGGTGTGCGCCATGTTACCATTCACGACACGCAGACAGCGCAGTGGCTGGATCTTTCAGCACAGGTAAATAATATGAGCGTTGTATGTTGTGATAAGCGACGAGCGAAGTAATATCGCTCAATTATTATGAGTTATTTTTATTGTGCAGTTAATTTTATGGTTACACTTTTCCAACTTAAATTTTGCGAAGTAACTGATGCATATTAAGGTTTCGAGAGAATTTTGAGCCATTTACCTCATACCTTCGGAAATTCATGATGGACCATTTGGCAAATATAAGAATAAGGCGATATGTATTCATGAATTTCTTGCTTCTTTTATCAGAAATTGGGAGGTCACGTCGCCTGATGCTAATTTGCAAAAGCGTTGTTGGGGTCATTGGGTATGCAAAATCATAGACCGTGTGCCGTCATGACAGATTTCTTAAGGACAATTGTATGGAATATACAGTAATGTTGTTCTACGAATGTCCTGAAAGGCTGTAGATAAGAAAATAAAGTATTGCAGTACTATCTGCAAGAATGTGACATCGGTTGTAATCGTGCGAAGGCGAGTTTCGAACGTTTAGCCGAACTCAACGACAGTGTTGTCTGCAAACTGAATATGGAGCCCCTCACCGAGAATTTCGTGAAGCAATTTGATGTGAGTTTCTTGTCGACAATAAGTACATTGATTTATCTTTTAAATCAAGTTAGCACAACAGATGGGTGAGAGAACGGAAGTTAACAGGAGAGAGGCACGGTTCTCCTCCCACGAATCCCTCTGTGATTGGGGTGGAAGACAGGTCCCAACCCCGCAGTATGCCGTACGAGGGAAAATGAGAACATTCACTTCGCTTTCCGAATTTTAGATTTTATTATAAGGGACGCGTTTTAGCCCCAAGCAATCAACAAAGTCGTTTCGACAATTTTAGCCATTTACTTATGTTATTAGTTATGCATCGAAGTGATAGGTGAGGAAATAGAGCAATGGGGGAGGATGGAAGGAGTGATAAGGGAAATTATTTGAATCCTTTTTCCCCTTGCTTTTGCTGAGAGGAGGGAAACCTAAAGGAAAATGCCAGTCCTACTCTATTATACAATTACCGTAGCGGGTATTGTATTAGAGGCCTCAGGGAAATAGGTATCCTTGGTCAAGCTGTTCAAGTTTTTCCATCTTTCTTTGGATCGTTGAAGATATGTGAAGCGTGCATGAAAACTATTGGTTTGAAAGATTCTTGTTGATTTCATCAGTAATCAGTTCAGCTCGTGAAGAGTACGATTTTAGTTGGTGGTATTGACAGACACACCGCTGTCGCTGCAACTCAAGGTGAATGGATGGACACGAGCCCATAATCGTCGTATGTTGGTGGCCGATGCTCGTGGTCTGTTCGGGTTCGTTTTTTTGGATGTTGGCAACGAGTTCCGGATCGACGACCCCAATGGTGAACAATGCAAAGAGGTTATCATTCGTTTTTCATTGACTTAGTTTCAGTCAGCTGAAGAACCCGGGATTTAAACAATTGCGATGGGCAAGGGAAGAGAAAGCGGTTTACTTGACCTCTGAAAACTTTCAACTTTTTCTTTTTCACTTTGTCGGTGATGTTTGTCGATATTAGCTATCAACTTGGAAAACAAATGATTTATTCTTTCTGGTCGTCTTTTTTTTTGCAGAAAATAAGTTTAAGGCGGTTGGTACCGAACATTGCAACATTCTCACTCTGATAGAAATTATTTATATTTGTTATATGCTTTCATTAGTTCGTTCATGCATCTGTTTTGAATCTTAGGGTTTTGAATTGCCTCTTTCTTGGTCATTGAAGGTATTTCTTGAAGTTTGCTAGTCAACTGTTATTACATTATTAACATATCTGTATCTCCTCTTTTGCGCCGGTTCTCATGAAAACTGCGACTTTATTCAAAGGCAGAAATGTATAGCTCCATAGTTGCACTCCGCCTACTTTGGTGACAGTCAGTCAAGCATATTTGAGGTGTTAATCGAGCACGTAGATCGCGAGACGGGTGATGTAATGACTCTTGAGAGTGTGATGCATGGCTTCGAAGATGGCGACTTTATATCGTTCGCTGAAGTGAGGGGAATGAATGAACTGAACCACATCGACCCAGTGCAAATTACCGTCAAAAGTATGTTGCATTATTTTGTTGAAATATATAAACTTAGAAGTGTTCCACTAATTTCCCTTCTTATTTCGGAGCAATATTTTAAAGCTCTACTGACATCGAATGTCTATAGAAATGAAGTCTCTTTGTATTCCCACTTCATTCTATGTGCTCTAGTTGCTAGTGATTTTATCTTTTGTAATTCTGATGCCTCTCGTTCTCGTGATAATTTCATGCATCTTATCAAAAGTCGTCTGCTTTATCAGTACATCGGATCGAAAGCCATGTCACATCTGCAGCAGCAGAGAATGGATTTATTAGGATCGTTTATTGGAAATGGGAGAATGTTCACCGTTCATTTTTGATGATGTTATTCATTGCTGATATTTCTATATTTCATAGCATTATCTACGTTAATAATCTTCATCTGCCCGCCGTTCTGCGATGTTTTGCGGTTGGATGACATGTGCCGTTAGTGACAGTTACTGTGCTTTGGTTATTCATTCAAACGAATTGTTTTATCTCTTATTTTGAGGTGTATGAGGTGAATTCTGCTGGTGTATAGGGGTAAGCTAATCAATCCCACTCTCCCTCCTTCCCCATCGCCTCACCTCCTTCTTCCGTCTTTTTTGCTTCTTTTGTGAAAATGGATCTTGCTAAAGATATTGTTTACATTCAACTTTAACTGTATTTTCTCTCTTTGTAAGGAACGTATTATATTTTAGGCCCCCACATATTTAACATTGGCTCAGTAGCAGCTAAATTCTCGGAGTACGTGGAAGGTGGTCGAGCAACACAAGTGAAGAAGCCGAAGTATGTGACGCACAGATCGCTTGCTGAATCTGTGCGTAATCCGCAGTTCTTGATCTGGGACTTTGCAAAACTGGATCACCCCGCGCAACTGCATGCTCTTTGGCAAGCGTTGTATAAATTCGGGGAGAAGGTAAGCAAAAAGTTTCACTTATCAAGGTTTTTGTTCATAACTCCACAGATGTTGATGTTGATGTTTTTGTTTATTCTGCTTCAAAAGATAGCAAATGTAATTGCAATTGAGGAGACGGCTGTTGCACTCACATGATGGAGTGCAGCAAGTTCTTGATGTTGAAAATGGGAGATCTTAGTCTGAGGTTCATCGCCGTGAACCGTAAGCTGAAGTTTCTTGAGCTACTAGTTAGTTATCTAACATCCATGAGATGTCGACTTTAAACTACGTTACTTTCTCGTACAGTTTTATTTTAAAGGTATCAAAAGGTCTGCTGTTCATAAATTTTGTTGTTGCTGAAGGATACAACTTCAGGTGTTGATGAGAAAATTTCTCTTAGAGGGACATTATTTCGCCTTCAATGAAATATTGTCCTATAGAAGGAATTCTGTTTAGAAATGAAGATATACTACTTTTATTTGTAAATTCGTTTTTTTTTTCTGAGATGTGTGAATACTTTGAAATTCAGGAAAGTGCATATAAAATAATTAAATTCTATGGATATGTTGTTGAAAATTCTGCCAAGGCATTTGCCATGACGAAATTTGCACCTCGAACATTTCTGCGGTGGTCAAGAGAAGGACTTAACGAATTTAAATAGAGGCGTTTGAGCGTTGGAACTTGTTTTTCTTCCTTTAATTCCAAAGAGGCGTTGATGGTGCGGGGGCCACAGCAGTGAAGGAGAGGGAGCGGAGAAGCGGGAAGGGTTGAATAAGTACCGCGTATTGCTTGTTTTTGACTATTAGTCTTTGCAACGAAACAGTTGCGAAAGGAAGTCGAAGTATTGGGTTCCGGCGCATTTGCTCGATACTTTACCAGAGCTTCATCAGTCAATACTTCGAGTCACTTCCCTTTGCCGTTATAGAATAAGTTCATTTTTAGTATGGTCGCCGTTCTGCACCTCGTTGTGATGCTGATGTCGAATTGTTGAGAAAAGAGCTGCCAGCTGATAGTGAAGTCGACGGCGAGCTTCTCAAAATGTTCAGCTATCAGGTTGCAGTAAATTTTTTTTCTTAAGCATTCCGCTGGATGCAGTATAATGAGTGAATATTATCTTTAATGTTTTCTGTCATCTTCGGAATTGCATTTAGAAATTTTTTTAAATGGCGATAAATTTTGGAATACATTTTTCAGAACTGACTTTCATACGCTTTTGTCTGAGAATAGAAGAATGATTGAAAACAGTTTTTTTTTCTAAACTGCATTGAATTTTGATCAGCGTCCTTGGGAAGTTTTGTTGTTTTCTACGAATTGACGCTGAGTTCGAGCTGAATGCGATCACTGCCGGTTGTGATGTGTGCAAGGTTTTGGGTTAAGCGTAACTGCCTGTTTGCCTCAATGTTCTAAGCAAAAATGACTGAATGAAATTGTTCTTGCTTTCAGCAATCGAGAAAAGCTCGCTGATTTTTAGATTCGACCTCTTAAGTGTATTTATTTTGTTGGTATGATAGGTGCTCGTGAATTATTATATTGTATTTCCTTTAGCTCTGTTAAGCAGGGATAATAATAGCGTTGACTGCTCATATTCGTGGCTTTTTAAAATCCTTTCAGAGTAGAAGACACGCAATAATTGATGTTTTGAATTGTAGGCATCAGGTAATCTCGTTGCGATAGCGTCAGTGATTGGAGGTATAGCAGCACAAGAAGCGATGAAAGCTGTAACACATCATATGACACCTCTGCAGCAGTATCTCTACATCGACTGTTTAGAAGCACTTCATGGCTCTTGGTCACCTTTCGACGCTTCTGAGCTCACGATGGAAGACTGCAAACCGGTATCACCACTTTTTATAGTAATTTGCGGGCTTCGGTTCTTTAATTGCTTCCTCATTTATTATAATAATACTCTTTTCTGGGTCTGTATCCTTGAAAAAGGATTGACTTTCAACTTGGTTTGCAAGTTTTATTCGATTCTTTTCTTACACCAAAGTTTATTCAGTATACCGCTGCATCACTGAGGGGGGATCACGAATTCTGATGTTTTTGCTGCATGCCGAAATCGTTTGATTGTTGACGTAGCAGTCAAAATGACAGTTCTAAAGTGGGGAAAGTTTTGTGGATTTTTTCCTTTCTTGTAAGCGAGGCAGCGATTGTATATCAATGAGCTCTGAGTTGTCTTATATTTTAATGGTACTATATAATGATTTATAAGATGCAGCGTACTTATTGATTTTAAAGACTAAATTTTTGTTTATGTGAGGCGTTCAAGCTATCATCGCTGTGCTACTTTTTTTGACTACTATAAACTCTTTGTATGGACTCTGTGTTAAAGAGCGAATCTCTTGCATAATTTATTGTCGGGCAGAAGCAGGCTTTCCGACTGTTTCGGCAGTTTAATTTGGTGAAAGAATTTACAAATTTCATGTAGCGTTATGATACTTGAGTAACACTTTTCAGTGCAACTTTTTTTTTTCAACTTTCTCAGTGATGCATTAATTTTCGCATTCAATTTTTTGATTCTCGTGTTTCACATTATTGTTTTCGAAAATTGTTATCATTGCAGAGAAATTGTCGCTATGATGGTCAAATTGCTGTGTTCGGCGAGGCATACCAAAAGGCGTTAATGAAGCAGAAGTTCTTTGTTGTAGGCGCTGGTAATCTTCATTTTAATGATTCGAATTCTTTTATTTTGTTTTGTCAATTTCTTCTTTTGGCTATCTCTAAATTTCACAAGTATTCATTTTCTTTGGGCAAATTTATACGAAATTTTCTTCGCCGATTCTATAAGTAGAAATGAGGAGTCGATAAGTCGTCTTGTGTTACACTTTGCAGCCTTTAAATTCAGTGAAAAAAAGAAGCGTGGCCTCGCCGTTGCCTTTTTCCTAGCCCCTAGCCCCTCTTTTCTCCTAGCTTCTCCCACTGTTGTCGTGATGATCTCTTTCAAAATTTCCGCTGCCTTTATTGACAGTTTTCTTCATCAAGTTATAGATGAACAGTGGTGGCAGGCTACCAATCGAATTACTCAACAGCAAATCAAACATAAATATTAATTGAAATTTGGTTATTTTGTGATTGTCGAGCCGTGATTTGTAATGCTGAATAAGATGATTTTAAGGTGCGATTGGTTGCGAGCTGCTGAAGAATTTGGCGATGATGGGTGTAGCATGTGATAAGTCGGGTGAAGGCGTAGTGAAGATCACAGATATGGATCAGATCGAGATTAGTAATCTGAATCGTCAATTTCTATTCAGAAGGAACGACGTTGGAGTGAGCTCCCATCATTCGGCTTGTAGTTTAATGACGTCATCATATGTGGATCTGTATTTATAGCTTGTTCGATGACCAGGTTTTATTGAATTGTCACCGGTTCTAAAAGAGTGTTAAGTGATAGACGATAGCCGATGGCCTTGAATGGTCTTCGACTGAAAAGTGGTTGGCTTAATATAGCACCTCATTTGAACGGCTTCATTTGCCTCACAGTGTTTCCCCCCGCTGAGACTATGTAATTCTTAAGGTAAGGACATCATTAGGCATCATTGATATATTGATTTTGATTAAGTTATTGACCTCACTTTAATAAGATTACTGTGGTTCTCATTAATTTTCATTATGCTTTTTTACATTCACCTTATTGCATTTTATTTTATTCTCGAGGACACAGTAATTGATTTGATGTGATTGTTGAGTATATTACTGTATTTGTTTGCTAAAGTTGTGGCATGTTTAGAGCAAGAAATCGGAGGTGGCAGCACGTGCAGTGCTGGCGTTCAATGCCGATCTCAACATCGAGGCGTTATCGGAGCGTGTTGGCCCGGATACGGAAAGCATCTTCACTGATGATTTCTTCGATGGCCTCAACTGTGTGCTTAATGCACTCGACAATCTCGATGCGAGTATGCGGCTTTCTTTCCCTTCTGAAGCAATACCTCACTTTTGCATTTATATATTTTCTTGTCCATTTACATGCCTCTTTTTACCTCTACAAATCTCAAATTAAAGGTCATTCAAACCAGGAATGAGAATATGCGTCCTTTTGCCATAGCAACCCCGATGTGCCGCAGTCATACGATCGAAATTGGCACTAGCATCCGAGCGTCCTTCAGAAATGAGATAATTAGGAGTGCGTTATTGAAAATCGCGAATAAGTGATTGAAACGGGAGAGCTCCTATTTTTGGGAATCATATACTGTGGGCGGTAAAAATTCAGAGTGCTTGACAGTTTTTCCCGTATTTTTCCATTGTTTGCTCCCATGAACAGACTAGTTGCTGTATTTAGGTAGCGGTTTTCGTTTGCTGCATTACGCGAGTTCCATAAAGGATGATTTAAAAAGCAAAGTACTTGGGAAAATTCTTTATAATTTTATATGAATGCTGATAGTTATTTCTAAAAGTCTCTTGCCCAAACTCAGTGTTATGCGGCTTTGTGAGCTTCGACGTTTTTTTACACTATTCCTAAATCCATTCCAGATTTTCTTCCTGTTCACTTCCCACTTTCGTCCAGCTTTTGCCATGGCACTTCATATTCGGGGAAAGTCACCTCTTTCGCTTGCATTTTCCCCTCCCCCGGGCTATGGCAGATTGATGGAAAGGCAACATGCTTGTATATGCCATTCAGCTTGACCACGTTTAACTCAAGATTTTGTTGCGATTGCTAAGAACAGAGTTTCCTACTAATAGTCGATCCATTCATTTTAGGGCGTTACATGGATCGCCGTTGTGTTTATTATCGTCTTCCATTGCTTGAGTCAGGCACAATGGGCACTAAGGGCAATGTGCAAGTTGTGTATCCTCATCTCACTGAATCCTATGGGTAAGGTTCATGATGTTTTCACCCACTGTGCACATCATTCGGGACGTAGCTAGCGGTTGCATTTTCATATTTGTATTGATCTTTAACGGAGTTCAAATGTGTCGATGCATTGAGTTGAGGTCATGTTGCTTAGTGGTTAATTGGTTAAGTCAAGGTCATGTTAAGTAAAGTCATATTGCTGTGGTGCATATTTTGTGGAAACCATTATTTCTGAAATTTTTTCTTTGTTTATTTCCCAATTTTCCCAAATCTTGCGATTGAGGTGCAAGATATAGCGACAGCTGACGGCATTGTTTCCTACTTGTTCAATTTTTTCATCACTTTAGTCTTTAGTGCAGTTGCAAATTCAACGTTGAGCTGCCTTCGTTCGATGTTGCTTAGTGTTGCTCGTCGTTTGAGCAGCATTGAAACTTTGAATATATTCTTGAAGGGATTATTAATCGATCTTTACTGGACTGTTAGCTGATCTTAACCGGCTTCTAGTGTAATTTACGTGTCTTTTTTCTTTTTCATGTTCATTTTTCTCTTTTAATTATTGCTGCATGCGGACTGGATAAACTCTCTTTGACCATAGAATTCGGTAATTAAGCTCTCTGTTCTAAACTGAATCCTTAAGAATTTTTCAGTGGAATCTTCTATATTTCACTTCTATGAGATTCTAGATAAATTAGGGGGATAATTGAGTTTTTTCCATTTCCGATAGTATTTATTCCAGTTCATCGGCTGATCCACCAGAAAAGGATATTCCAATCTGTACGCTGAAGAATTTCCCTAACGAAATTCAGCATACGATCCAGTGGGCTCGTGAATTATTTGAGGGGCTTTTCACGAATCCGGCCGAGACGGTGAATCAGTTCCTTTCGGATGAGAGGGCATTCCTTGAGCGTGTCGAACATATGAGTGTCCATCAGAGAGTAAGTCTCCTTTTCTCTTATTCTCCGTTTCAGTTGTTTTTTTTTTTTAAAGCTGCGATAGACTTAGTGGATGTAAAGTGAATTAGAACAGGAATATGGGCAAGATATAATCAAACATCACTAAAAGGATATCTTCAAGCAGATAAATCCCACCTGTAGAATGTAGAGTGAACATATGATGAACCATTCAAGATTTTGCGACGGCTTTCCCATCGCATCCATAGGCATGGCGGTCGTGAATTTTTGACATGCGTGAATGTGTCGAGCGCACTTCTCAGTTGTTTTTGTTTTATTTCCTTTCTAAAAGTTTACTCTACCATATTAGAGCATTTCACTTGAAATCGAATCTTTTTCGGTCCGTTTTTTGCAGTCTTTGCGACTTCCTGTATATTAGACATTCTTCAGGTTGACCAGTCCAAAAAAGTGGTTGCTGTTTTCAGATTCAGGTACTGGATCAGGTGAAGCGTGCGTTGATCGACGATAAGCCACAAACGGCTAAAGACTGCATCAAATGGGCTCGTCTTCTCTTCCAGGTGAATTCTTTTGACCTTAAAGCAATACGTTTTCGTTTCGTAGTGATTTTTCAAAATCGGTTGTCGTTTGCAGCACTTTTTCTCTGTTTATGAGATACGTTCATTTCGAAATTGTTTGGTAGTAATAGTAAGAAGTTCAAAATTGATGAAAATGAGATGTGAGTACTGCATAAAGCTGAGTAGAATAATATCGAGAGACGAAAAGGGGCATATTGAGGCAGGAGTGGCGCGAAATGGAGGTCGAACCCAAAATTGCGGCATAGGGATTCTCTAGCGAGGGTGTCTTGTGTTCAACTATTCGCGAATTAACTAAGTTACCTATTAGCCAGTCTTTCAGTCCTTGACCCACTATGGCCATATGATTCATGCAGTTTTTTTTCTTCCCGTAGAAATTCTAGCTGTGCTGCTGAATATTACGGTTTATCTTGTAGGAAAACTTCCATAATGCGATAGCGCAGCTATTGCACACGTTCCCTCCGGATCAAATGACCAGTCAAGGAGTGAAGTTCTGGTCCGGATCGAAGAGATGTCCTCATGTATTGCAGTTCGACTCCGAGAAAGTGAGCTTCTTACGAGATTAGTTTTACCTTCCTGCGTATAAGACAAGCGCAATATCCGTACATAGGTTTTTGGTGTTGCGTCTTGGGGGATTAGAGGAAGTGATTGCACGATGTTGCTGTAGGTATTGGTCTTAGCTTTGTGCCTGCAGCGAAGTTTCTGCTTTATCAGCATTTTAAAGTAGTGATGTAATGGTATTTATTGCCAATTGCCAAATGATATTGCACCTCTAAACCCGTACCCTTTCATATCTTCTAACATCCCAACGTTGACCTAATTGTTTTCTGCAAGTTCGATGCCGTTATAGGTATGTGATCGCACTTTACCTATGTGATATTTGTTCAAGCTCTTATTTGTTACACTCCAAGGAATATTTTATGTTTGTAGGAATGTGTATTAAGGCATCTGTCTATGTAGGAAGGCATCTCTCTGATTAAATTTTGGGGCGTATTATTAGCCGAATTCATATCGAGATTTGATTTAAGCATTTATTGAAATGTTGCGTCGTTCAGGAAGAGCATTTCAACTTTGTCTATGCGGCTTCAATTCTTCGTGCACAGCAGTATAACATTGAGCCTATTCTTAGCAAGAAGGAGATCCTCGATGTGGTTAGCAGTGTGAGTTATTATTGCTTTTTAAGCTTTATTCACTTGATTAAGGTGCATAGAAATGATTAACAAAGCAATAGATTGATGCATTTTATCGTGCTACAGATTAATATTTATTTAACTTTGGATGAAGATATTTTTCTTATAGCCATTTTCATATACTTTCGGAACACATTTTGTAAGAGTTCATTGTTTAGCAAAAAACAGTGTTGCCTTCAATTGGGTTGCGATTGCGACAAGATTCTTTGTTGATCATGCTCCACTATTTCATATTTAATGGTAATATTCATGGGAATCGTTTTACTTATCCAGTTGTTAATAATACCTAAAATTTCGTATCATTTCTTTAAACTATTGATTAATTTACTATTTCATAGCGAGTTTTATTGCTTATTATAAACCAAAGTAGTGGTTTATTGCATGGGAAATTTCTTTTACGAATATACTTCATTTTCCGCTTTTTATGAGCCACTTATGGGCTTCTTTCGATTACTCGCATTCCGGCTTTTTTGATCTCCTTTATCGGCATTTGAGATCGAGTGGTGAGTTTCGGACAAGATTTTTGAATTGGTTGGTAAACGTTTTGATGGAGGTATAAATTTGAGAAAAAACTTTGTTTGCTTTAATAGTGGGTGGCTAATCAAATAGATACATGGTTGTTGTGCTTTTAGGTTAAGCCGGAGCCATTCCAACCGAAGAGTGGTGTAAAGATTGCCGTCACTGAAGCTGAGGCAAAGGAGCAAGACGAACTCAACGAAGGCTGGTTTTTTGCATTGCATTGCAGTCAGATTATGCGTTAGAAAGGCCGGCATTGAAAAAACTAAGGAATACACGCACAACACTTTTTTTAACGTTTAGATAAATTGTTTCGTTGCGTTTATTTTTGGGAATGTTTTAAATCGGAAGTTAGCAGCCAGCGTTTCTCGAGGGTTTTAATGGCAGGCCTTGATGTGAAGAGTTGTGTTTTTATATGCGTTTGTTCAGCGCAGTAAACAGTCTTTTTTCTAAATGGATGCATCTAGTGCTCATAGGAGGCTAAAAATGCGAGATGTGGATTGATTCGAAAGGTGGGCGGGGGGGGGGGAGGGATATGCTCCCATTAAGTAAGAAATATGCCAGAGCCAGGCTAAATTTGCTGAGGAATGTTTGATTGAGGAAAAAATATCGTGAGGAGGGAAGAATGCTCATGAATTTGCCGTTCGAAGTCCTATTTGTTCAAAGGTGATCGCCCGGATTAAAGCTCTGGGGGATCCCCGTTTACTTCTTTTGGCTTAATATGCTTGTTCAAACTGAAAGGAGGAGACGTGTTGTCTATCAGTGAATAAATTATGTTCATTTAGAAGATGCGGATACGCAGATCTCAGCTCTGAAGATCAAACTGGCAAAGTTGAATACGAAGGCACTGCAGAGGTTGACGCCAATCGATTTTGAAAAAGATGACGACAGTAATCATCATATGGAATTCATCACCGCTGCATCCAACCTTCGTGCCGAAAACTATGACATCCAACCTGCAGATCGCATGAAGGTAACAGTCGTCGGTTGTAAGTTTGAGTTATGCAAGGTATATAATCTACCGTATGCGCTTGAATCGCAGCTATTTTTTCCCGAAATATTGTGAAGCATCTATTGTGTTCGTCGCTTTTATTGTTTTGACGATTGATGAATATATCGTTCCGGATAGGGTCAAAGTACCGAGTTTCCATTTACTAGACGCCGGAAGGTCGTGGATTCGGATCGCATCTGCTGACGTTGTTTTCACTCGATATAAAACAACGGTTGTCCTTTAAGTTTAAGTCAGATCAGAGTTGGCTTTGTTAGGAGATATGAGCCAAGCATACGTACTCGTTAATTTAATTTGTACGAGAACTTGCCACTTTGTTTGATGACAAGATCACCAGGCCACTTTGCTTAGCTTTGTATCAAAAGTTGCATTGTGAGAAGCCGAAAGTAGGTTAACTTCCAAAAAATCTGGAAATACCTGTGGGAGTGAACGTTTTTATTTTAGTTCACCATCGTTCGTCCTCTCTTTGTTTTATGCCATGGCTCATTTTTGCAGACAAAACAAATCGCCGGCCGTATCATCCCGGCAATAGCAACAACGACAGCTACAGTTGCCGGGCTTGTATGTGTAGAGCTGCATAAGATAATCGGAGATGGAAGTGAACAGCTTAAAGTACCGCTCGACCGATTCAGGAATGGATTTCTCAATATGGCACTTCCCTTCTTTGCTTTCTCCGATCCTATCGCTGCAGCTAAAAAGAAGGTGAATGACGACTTGCTGCAAATGTGAAGCTAATAATAGGATTGAATTTTTGCTTCGTCGACTTTTTGGTTTAAATTTTCTCCAGTTATTTGCGCAGCAGAAATTATGCATTGGACATTGGAAAGCGGAGTGCTGAAAAGAGAGAATTATTAATTATTGGAATTATTGAAAAAG
>JAAVTS010001992.1:1347-13397 GCA_022845575.1 Baylisascaris ailuri | reverse complement strand
TTTACTATTTGCTAATTTCAGTCCCGCTCCATTCATCTGAAATTATTTGCGACTTGCTACAAGAGGCTCATAAGTTCGTGCGTAGCAGAATTCCATTAGTCTACACAAAATAAAGTGAAGGGTTTGGGGCACTATCAAAATTTCGAGCGAAATTTGAACCGATAGCAATGCAGCATAAGGAAGGATCACAAATCTTTGAGCACTAAACGATTAAATCCCACTTTTTTTCTTAAGCTAAAATGAAGTGAAGTATTCGATTATTTAGGCATCGCAATGTGTCTCCAATCGAATTGTATCGAGACTCCGAAATTAGACTATTTTTTCGCATTTATGGTCTCTCGTTTGACGTTTATGGTCGATTTAAAAGCGTGATTGACGGGTAATAGCTTTACAGCTGAATGATGGAGCGAAAGATTCTACTTCTTTGCTATCAGTAGACAAGTCGATCGTGCCATCTGGTCGTCTGATCTATTCTGGGACCGGACCAGTGACTCGAGATCACGATGACGTAAGACGTTTTTCGGTGGCCACACGCAATGCTATGAAACTGTAAGTTTACTTTAGTATTTTTAGTGACAACTGCACTAATATGATATGAATGCGTGTACATACTGTTGCTGATAACGGACACGCTTAATGACAGGTGTACTCTTAGAAAGCATCCAGCGATAGGGAGACAATGGAAGATGATGAGGGGGAAAGAGAACAAAAGGTCATTGATAAACATACTCTTGAAGAAAAGTCTGTTTAGCTTATTATCGTGCTTGGTTTTTTTTTTTTTGTTTTTCATCTTGCATATCAGTCAGATAAAAGGCATTTCATATAAATGTTTGATGGAAAAAAAAAATTAAAATATTTGCAGGGCTCTAAGTGCAGGATTGAAATCGCCAATTCTTGCAACAGTACCACACAAAAAATATCCTCAAGCGGAGTTGGTGGCTGCACTTGGTGCACTTCATGAGCTGCATATACCATTGAATATACGCGAAGAGACGGATAAAAAGAATAAATTAGCAGCACTTGGCTTGCTTCCTATTTCTTATGATCCTAAAGTATGTTTCTGAAGTTTTTATAGAACATTTGAGAGAGGGAAAGTGAGGAGAAAGCAGGGAGGGAAGTTTTTTTTAAATCGAAAGACAGCTTTCAGTTAGTTCTATGCCGAATAATGAGCTCTTGTTTGAAAAGTACGATAATGGGCTAATAGGCACAATTTCAGAGCAATTATTATGATCGATAGAAATCACCGCAAATAGAGTTGTCGGAGAAGCGATGTATTTTATGATGAGAGGACGTGTTTAGTAGGGAGATGATTTTGTTTATATGAACGATGACACGAAACACATGAGAAATGAAAATTGTTTGCAGAAGTTTTTGAGCGTTATTGAAGCGATTGAAGCTGCATTTACTGTGTGCCGTGATGTGGGCGATTCGGATCCTCAACGAATGGCTCCTACAAGAGTTGCCGAATATGTCGAAAATGCCTTTAAAGATAGCTGTATCAATGTTAACATTACATCCGACCCGCAGGTACATAAGTTCCACTTAGGTTTATTGATTTAGCGGTACATGGTTGCCACCTTCACTGACTCCATTTTGTCTTCATTTCTAGGAAGATTCGGTGTTAGAAGGCAGTATTATAACATTTATTTCTTCCATTTTGAATCTCCATTCACCCTGTGTTGAATGTTGGAGGTATTACCGGCTTCTTCTTCATTTAGCTGCAATAAAAAGCAGCTGCCAGTAATCTTAGTTAGGACAGAAAAATGGATAGAAATAGTTGCCCTCACTCAGATACTTTGCAAGATTAAAATGGATGCCGAATTGCGAAGAATTATGTGGCATGAACTGAAACCAATAGTTTTACTCATTGGCTTAGCTAGCTGGGAATTTTTATTGCATGAGGGAGTCTATTAGATTATTGTTGAGGAATTTAGAAATATTGTCTTCAAAATCGCTTATATTCACCACTTTGATTTTAGCGTTCAATGATGCGAGGGCCAGATAGTAGGTGTAGATCATGAATCGGATATGAATTATATCTATAGATTTGTAAATTAAAGGTTATTGCCCGTGAGTATCCACTAATGGCCGCAGTGAATAGAGCTGCGATGCGCAATGAAGCACACAGGCCACGTTTAATCTCACTCGAGTACGTTCCTGACAGTCCGATCGAGGAAACTATTATGCTTGTTGGCAAAGGTAGTGTCCTATGTAATATTTGAAATACGTTCAATCGAGATAACTTTTATCTCAAATGCATTCTTTCTGCTCCTGTTCGTACTTTCTTGCAACTTCTCCCCTCCTTCTTATCGCTTCACCATTTCTTCTTTCCCCTCTCTCCTCACCATTATCAAAACATTCATCAATTATTGTTAGTCATAATTGTGCTGATAATCGATTGCTGAAATATGACCGGTGACGTGGGTCTCAACAGGAAGGCAGGGAAGGAAGATATGGAACCATTTGTGAATAAAAAAGCCGCTTGCTTGAGCTGTGTAAATTTCTTAATAACGCTTAGCCTTTATCTATTGCCTTCTCATTCCTTGATCTATAACATGAGTTTAGTGCTGTATGTCCGACAATATGCAACGGTAGCGTAGGTTTCTATTTTAGGTGTTACGATCGATACGGGTGGAGCGGATTTGAAAACAGGTGGCGCTATGTTCGGAATGTCGCGTGATAAATATGGCAGTGCAGTCGTCGCTGGATTTTTCAAAGCCCTCGAGGCATTACGACCAAAGGGCATTAAGGTCACATTAGACTTTCATCTTAAATTAACAGTTGTCTTTTACGTCGCTGACATTTTTGTTTAGGGATCGATTAATTTCTCAGATATTCGGTGATTTTAGGTGCTCGAAATGCATCATTTTTTATCTCTTCAAATACGTTAAAAGGTGAGGCTAATTCATACAGAGAAACAGTTATATTTCTGACAATTATTTGTTTATTTATTTATTTATCCATTTGTTTATTTTAATCGACAAAACATTCATTATGAATAAATGTTTCTTCATATCGATTCCACTTCCGCTTAGGTGAAGTTGTAAGGTAGCGTGAAGGTTAGCGCTCAGGCTCGTCTCCTGTTCATCGAATACTGACAAGTCGGTTCATTGTTGTTCCACTCAAGAGAGAGCTCTGCCTTACTGTGCCACCCTCGTCCCGATGAAGCCCCAAGTTGGAGTGACTCGGTAGGATGAAGCTAAAGATTCTGCTGGAAGCGCTCTTAGAATCGACCGCGCAGTAATTGATTAGGTTAAAAATGGGTACATACCAAAAGCTGCCGATAGCGACCACTCGGTAATTCGAACGTTACCTCAAGACGTCATTCTAAATAGAATTTTATATTGGTCATTAACTTTTAGACTTAGACATGTCTCATATTTTTATTTTCTGCTCTTCTTAATACCTATGGAAGTCTTTTTCTTCTTAGCGTTGAATAACAATTTAAATAAACTTTTTCATAAATGTAACACTTCATTATTAACAGTTTACGTCTGCAGTTCAGAATAAGTTATATAAACTGTCGTTATCATTTGTAACAGTCGCCGACTGTGAGGGACGTTGCAAATTGATTAGAGAGCGCATTTAGTGATGTCGATAGGATGCGTTAATTAGATGAGCCATTGTTCAATTGAGATCGAGCAGGAAGTTAGTCCTGTGAAATGGGTCATTATCTAAGATATACGACAAGCCAAATTCTCGACCTTAGATAGGCCGGTTTGTGATCAGTAATTTCTATTTAGGCACTAGGATACATGTGTATGGTTCGAAATAGTATTGGTGCAGACGCATATACCTGTGATGAGATCATCAAGGCACGCAGTGGTAAAAGAATTCATATTTATTGCACGGATGCTGAAGGACGCATCACTATGTTAGATCCTTTGACGAAAATGTGCGAAATGGTTTGTATTTTCGTAATTGTTTTTGATTTGATAGGAGTTGATAGTGGAACAGGAAAAACTTGTACATCTTTAGAATATCGTAGAGCATCCTGAGATTAAAGAGTGATGTAGATGGATGATCGAATACCCTGGCTTCTCAAAAATACTTGCGGTAACTGAGTACCTTAGCGATCGAATTCACCTGTCGTCGTGTACGTAGTTATCGCAGCGACCTATTTATTGAAACTTATTAGGCTAATTAGAAGAAAGCTGTTCATCGTCGTCGTTACGGTTGAAAAAAAAAGAAAGCTTCATAGAGATAAATTAGCTTGTGATGGTTTTTTAAAAAAATATTTTATAAACGATTTGTTAAATATAGGCTTAATAGTAATCATAGCGTTTGTTGTTTAACGTCAGCAGGATATAATGGAAACCATGTAAATGTAAACTATCTATAGCTAGCTAATTCCGATGGTGCAGTAAAAGTTGAGGAAGATGGTTGGGGTGTGCTTGTTGAAGAACAAAATGCCTTATGCCTGTGATGTCGATGATTTGCTTTTGGATATTGCTTCAGCTAATATGTAATTTCTTTCAGGCAATGAATGAGAAGAATCCGCATTTGTTCACGTTAGCAACATTGACTGGTCATGCATTTCTTTCAAAGGGTTATTATGCGAGCATAATGGACAATGGTCCAGCTCATCAGGCGCATACTGCGGAGAGGATCCAGAAGTATGGTGATGAGTATGGTCAACCTATAGAAATATCACGTCTTCATTCTGAGGTGTCGTTTATTGCAAATCTCTTTAACGATAGAGTTCTAAGGAAGCTTAATCTCATGTGCTTTTTTACCTCGAAATGAGTCGAATGGGTGATTTTCTTGCATTTCTCTCGAAATATCTCTTATTTCTGAAAGTGTACTTCGAAATCGGTGGCTTTCATTTTTGCTTCCCTTTTTCGTTACCTTGTTATTAAATTCTGAAGCAGTGATTTTACAGGTTTCTTGTTCAATATTACTAAAGTTGAGGTTCGTTCTCCAATAATAGTAGATCTCAAAGGTTCATGTTTATTTTAAAAAGTGGTGGTAAGGCATTTCGTTTGGTTGGCATGTCCAGTAGAGGAGAAGTGCGTGAAAAAAAGCACTTTGCTGGCATATACGGCTCTTATTACTGCTTAGTTTTTGGCAGAGAATTTAAATTTCAATTTCTTGCAGCTCATCGAAAATTAGGATGGCAGGAACTTTGCGAAGGTTATCCTTATCTTTCATTTTCATTACCGCTGTATCAAATGAACAAATGAGATATGCCCATTGCAAGAGTCCTAAGCAAATCTTTTCGTTCAGTAACAACAAAACTATGAAACAATAAGCATTACTGAGATTGGCTTATAGCCAATACGTTTTACCACACCCAACAAGAGTTCCGTGTTTACCGTCATCATTCCATCAAGATGTTTCATTTAATAGTCGCTAATCTTCTAGATCAATGAAAATTTTTTGAAAATTCTCTGCTTCGCCAATTTTAAGTGGACAGTGGGGGGGGGGGGGTCCTGTTTAAAACTGAAATTTTTGATATACGTTGAGTATGTACTGTAATGTCGGACGTTGACCATTAAAATATGGCTCATTGGTGACTGTAATAGTAGAACTAACAGACATAAGTTCACATTATCATTTTCGCTGATGCAGCCCACATTTGTGGTGAAATGTTGACTTATAAAGAAGCGGAGCCTGTCTCTTTTTCGATATTATTTAATCTGAGTATCGCATTTCTTACATCGATGATTTTGAGCGTTAATATTTTGCTTAAAGATTCGTGCATGAATTTTTGCCACAATCCGGTCTTTTTTTTCGCTTTCTTGTTTAAAATTCGTTATGCTGTCCGATGATCTGCTGCATTCACAGTTGTTTCCATTGTTGGCCATATATGTCAGCTATATAAGTGAAATAATTATTCAAGCTATCAACTTTCATAGGTAAAATTTTGAGCTAATGATTATTTATTATTTCTTTAAAGGATTTCGCCTTTCATGAAGCGGAATGTGAATGTGCTGATCTACGTCAAGGAAATACAAAACCTTCGGTAAATACAGTTCGTGGACATCAAGGACCGGCAGCGTTCCTTATTCGTGCATCTAGACTCGATGAACATGGAACAGACTCCACTTCACCTATAAAGTTAGACAAAATTTATTGCATTGTTCTACCTTTTTATGGACCACTTTTTCTCTAATTTATGGAAATTTTTGCTTTTTAAGAAAGATATCAATTTCTGATTTTAAGGTAGAATGAGGAGGATGAATAATAGCAATCGAGACGCTTCTTGGATCATTTCATTGGTTAATTCATTAAACAATACACAAAAAATGTACTTAACGATTCGTCATGGTTGCTCGAATCGTTAATGTTTTTTTTTTTATTTTATAAATGGTGGAAAGAAGTCGACGTATTCCATGAAATTTCATGGACACAAGAATTCGAAGTTTTCATCCACCGATATTTCTTTTTTTTTTCTCAGATTCTCACACATCGATATCGGCTCAGCAATGGGTGATTATCCTCAAGTCACGTATCCCAATCCGCTAGTCGCTCTTCTTTCTACGTGAGTTATAACTCAGTCGTTCATCACTTTTGATGATTGCTGTCTAATTCAAGTTTTTAATTCGTCCATTTTCTCGTTACTAAAACATTTCGATTCTCGAAGTACTCTCGAGAAGCGATCGGAAACAAATTTGAGTCCATAGTTAAATGCCTTCAGTCCATAGTTAATTAACGAACATTCTGATAGAAAATGCGCTTAGTTTTCCTTTTTTTTCAAATCGATTGAAATGATTTTTTGAGGAAAAAAGATTAGCGCTGCAAAAAAGAATTGATGCAACGAGGTGCCCTCGAGTGTACTGTTGCGATAAGAGGATGTTTCTTTCAGTGCACAGCGCACTGTTGGATTATGCAGCTTAGAAATTAGAATCGTATAGTTACTTCGTGTTTTGATAAAACTTAAGCAATAGAAAACAGTTCGCTTCGGAACGGATTCACAATGGTCAGAGGTCCATTATTTTTCTTTGCCTTTAACCAATTCCATTGATTGCACTCGTATTCTTTAATGCACCGAAAAACTCAATTGCACCGACAAGGCTCAAAATGCAAGTGCGAGTTTGGGTCAGAACTTTAGCCTTCTCACTGTTTACTCGGATATTTAAAATTTAAATCGAATCCAGTTGGCATGCGAACTTTGCACTTCTATTTTATGCAAAATCTCTAAATTGCAAAAAATATTGAACCGAAAACTGCCCTTTAAATTGCAGGAACGCCATGTTAATTAGCATTTAAATATCAAATGAAAACTAATGTTGGGGTAATTTTTTGCAACTTCTTATATGATAGGGCTTCGTCTCAGATTTTAGATAAACTGTTGTCAACAATTCGCTCGCATTGTGAAAATGTTTTCAGATTTGTTCTACCGCGGTCTGACTGAGAGGTGACATTTCTGAAGGCTTATTTTTTTCGTTGCTTAAATAAATTCACTGTTAATGTTCCTTGGAAGACATAAAATTTATTCGATAAGACACGATGGTTATTAAAATATGGCAAGATGATCGGACTAATATATGTTTGACGTAAAACCGTAACACTAACAAAATCCAGCAATGTGTTCGAAATAAGACTGCAATGATGAGAACAATAGAAAAAATTTCGCAAATAGAAATAGGCAATAGAAGAGATTCGAAAAATACCACACACGTATGCTTGTAACCAATCGAGCACGCTCTCATCGAAGAACTCCTTAAAAGCATGACGAGACTGAGATGGGCATTTAGCGACTCTCGACTATGATGAGATTTCCATAGAAAGCCCATGACAGCATCAAAATGCATACGATTGACTGAAGCAGGAAGCAGATCTGCAAAAGAAAAAAAAAGAAAACACTTGCTATCAAGGCGCTGCTCTAAATTTGAAGACTGGAGGGAGAGGAATAGGAGAAGTTGGTGGATTGTTTATAGGGGTTTTTTGAAGTGCAGTTATTAAAAACTCAATTTTTCCTAGACTTTCAAAGATTACTGGATGTACAATAGTCTGCGACGACCAGAA
Source organism: Baylisascaris ailuri (assembly GCA_022845575.1). Lineage (NCBI taxonomy): Eukaryota > Metazoa > Nematoda > Chromadorea > Rhabditida > Ascarididae > Baylisascaris > Baylisascaris ailuri. The sequence goes on along the minus strand of JAAVTS010001992.1, from coordinate 5,426 downwards.
ATATGCACGATTCCCTCGTTCATAATAACAAAAGAAAACACCTCCAAACAATCTAATGGGCTGTAATATGGCTCGTTTTTTCACCGGTTTTAATATATACTCTTGAAGATGATCCCTAAAAATCACAGAATTTAAACACAAAGATCAGAGGCAACTTTGCAGTGCAATTTAAACGACATTTCCTGTAGTGCAGGAATCGATTTCTTGAATGCCTTTAGGGTTGCAAACGAGTATAATTTCTCAAGAACGTTGTTTTATCAATAAATGAAATTTGCATAGGAATTGAAGGCGTTATACAAATAGAACAAAAAAAAAATATGTTGAGCGCAAATGTTAAAAAATGTGAATAATGCGAAGGTAGGCACTTTATTTTACAAAGGCACTAGGCTACCTAACACCCGCCCAAGCCGCATCATCAGTTTTCAGTTGTTTTTTTTTTTTTTTTAATTCGACCTCCGTAACGCCTTTTGATTTGATTGATGGTATCTCTCAACTGCGGATATGCACTTTCTTTCCAATTTCATTCGATTGATACATACATTATCCCATCTAATGTTCTCAACGGTTAATTGCACATGAGCTACAAACATCATATGAGAAAACTTGTTTACAAATCTATTTGTAAATTAAAGGGAGAGTAGTGGGATCATGACCGAAGAACTGTACGAAACAAGAAGAAAAACAGTGGTACTCCCCTCATCATTAGATGAGTCAATTGTTGCAAATTTAATGAATCAACTGTTGCAAATTACTAGACAGAATAGCAAAGTACCTTCGCACTTGCTCGATTGCTTGTTTCAAACATTCAAAAAAAAGTCATTTCCCCGCGATTTGACAAAATGCAAGCCGATCTTTAATACGCTACCCTATAAAATCTCTCAATGTTGATGGATCAATGTGGAACGTGCTGTAAGGGAACAACTTATTGTGTTCGCACATTACACCTAAAAAATCTCGAATTTGGCGCTTCCTGAATNCTAAATTTTTGCATTCTTTTCTGAATAAAAACGTTTACATATGTAGCAGAAAAACCACCTGTTTATAGATGGTAGGAACATTAATTTGGTAATCTATGACAGCCTCATTCTCTGACAGAGATTTCTAGACGTTTTTATCGGATTTTATCATCGTAGCCCAGCGAAATTGCTCCTGAATTCGCTGTCCGCAAATTTCTGGACCAAACTCCTCTCTCTGAGCCCCATCGGATATGTCCAGGATGCAGCTCACCGGTTTCTGGCAAGAAAACCCCGAAAAAATAAATTTAAATCGAAAAATTGCAGTAGAGACACTACGACCGTCACTGAGCCACTACATCCCTCACCCATAGGTCACGATACCAACCACTCCGCTATCTCGGCGCTCTCGTATTGAGCTCTCAATGCTACACGCATATTCAAGCCAGTGTCTGCCTCTCTCTCAACTACGAACTCTTTTCATGCACAAAATTTGGCATCCGAAATTTCCCGGAAAACATAAAAAGGCGGACATTATGCATATGCTCGTAATCAGCTCATTGAGATCTATCGTTTAATACAGGAATCGTCGAAATCGGAGACAAAAAATATTTTTCTAAAATTTCCCTGTACAAAAAAAAAAACTACCTAACCCCTCAAGATCGGAAAGATGCAATTTTTGGGAATTTTTTTCTCGGCTCGTATTTGCCTCAGAGAGGTAATCCGTATATCGTTCGAGAGGACTCGCCGAGCATATCACAAATCAAGAGACCGTTTGAGCTCACATCAAATACCGACAGAGAACCAGGAACCCTAAAATCTTAAAAATCGAGATTTCAGGAATTCAGGCCGGTTGGATCGATTTGAAACTTTTCTTCCAGAATGCAACAATTTATATACCATTTGATGGAACTTTCAAAGTTGTATTAAATGAACTAAATCCGAACTCCGTAGGCTTAACCATTGCTGAGTAAAAAATTCCGAGATATCAATTAGAGCACATTTGTATAAAATTTCACATAAATCAGTTATTAGAGTGAAAAAACCGTGATTGAATGAATCTAAAAAATAGATATCGGAATAATTTATGAAAGAATGAAAATAAAAGAATTCAGGAAGAAGATACAAACCAAAACTATGATCATCGCAGGTAGAAGTGAGGATATGAACCTATTAACTACATACTTTTTATTTCAGCACTGATATTAAGGGAAAGGAGACTATGCCCCCCCCTGTACTCCCCGCGGGGTGAGCTGTCGCCCCCCTTGATCCTCTGCTTCCACCTGGGTGCAGTTGTTGTTAAGGAAAAAATTCATTCTCCATTAAGTTACACTCGTGATTTTTTTCTCATTAACTCCTCGAACTTTTTCAAAAAAGTTATATGTTATTCGGAAGAGAATGAAATACTGATTCGAACAAAAATAAGCTCTTTCCAAAACATATAAGAATCTAGGAGTTATGAGCGCGCGCAGTGTAATTTCTCTGACTCTCGTTTTTGTCTACTCTTTACTCTCAACCACTGCCTACCCTCAACATTTAGCATCCGAAACTTTCCGGAAACACAAAAAAACGCGGGCAGTATGCATACATTCATTATCAGCTCATCGAGTTTTATCATTTGATATTAAAATCATCAAAATCGGAGGTAAAAATCTCTTCCCAAATTTTCCCTGTGCCGCCTACCCTCTCACGATCGAAAAAACGCGTTTTTCGGGAATTTTTTTTTCGGCTTGAATTCATCCTTGGGCGTTATCCTTATATCGTTCCAGAGGTCTCGGCGAGCTAATGAGAAGTCAGAAGACCATTTTCGCCCATATCAAATACCGGCCGAAAACCAGAACCCCCGAAATTGCAAACATCGATGTTTCAGGGATTCTGGCAGGTCGATTCGGCTTTCAACTTTTCTCTCGAAATATAATATAGACCGTTGGAAAGCAAATCGCCTGGAGAGTCGAATGGCGCTACCTGTCTCTACGATTATCAGGAAAAAAAGTTGGCCGGAAATTTAAAAAAAAATCCTGAATATCCTAAAAATCCTGGGTCTGAGCGGAACCACATTTATATATTTCTAACAGGCTTGAAAAGAGATGAAAACTTCTAGTTGATGAGAAATGTGGCGGATTAACATGTAAAAAAGTCATAAAAATGAAGCTGGCAATTGGATCGGCATATGGCAATCAAAAGGCTGTAGCAAAATTTCCGAACAAACGAAACTAAGAAACCATTTCTAAAAATCTAAAAAAGTAGAAAAATTTGCGGTGGAAGAAGAAGAAATTGCAAAGAACGTCAACAAATCTACAATTCTGTGAAAGCATAAAGCTCTGTGTAATGATCAACATTCAGTTAAATACGTCCCACTTTCATGTGTCCCAGACTGGATAATCTGAGATCGAATAAATCCTTTTTATGTATCTAAGAGGGTAAACAATAATTCCGCACTGAAAATCCCCTCATGGAGATGCCAAATGAAAACAAAACTGTTTCATTATAATATAACCTTTATACTACAACAATATATTACAACGCTAATATTACAACAAGCAATCTATTGCAGCACTCTATTCAAATGCACATCTCACAAATATTGCTTCATCAATTNCTGATAAAACGGAAAATTAAGCTCGCATCTCCTATATAATCACTTTGCGTGATTATAAATCGAGCCTTTAAAATGAGCACTATCTAAGATAACACGAATTATGGTAATCTCTTACCACAGTCCTAATGAAGAACACCTGTTGCAGCACCGAACCGATACTCCAACCAAGAAGAATACCGCATGTCAGCGCAATTACGATGAACGTCGTCGAATAGCCTGCACGTATCGCTTTATCTTGCATATACACCAACAACAATACGACCAATGCAATCACCTTAATTACAAAATAAATTAAATTATGAATAAATAAATGCAAAAAGAGTATTTCTATTGCACCACTTTTTGATTAAGATAATAGGTTAAGATAGAAGAAATTTTACAATGTTATATTATGGAATAAGATAAAACACCTATCACATGTTGCGTTTACCTTAAAAAAAACTCACCTCCTAACTAAAAAAAGTCCATTATTGAACGCTTAATGAGTTGAGCTGTTATTTACTCATTGACTTTTGAATCATTTTTTA
>JAAVTS010001990.1:3751-23267 GCA_022845575.1 Baylisascaris ailuri | reverse complement strand
AAGAGTTGAATAACTGCGTTTAAAGTATGCAATATTTACAGTGCGGGCATCGGTCGTACGGGTACGTTCATCGTTATAGACATTCTACTTAATCAGATCAAGAGGATTGGTGAGCTTTTAAACTTGTTTACTTGAAAATTTTCTTCGAACATCTTTAACTTCCGGTTTATTGAGAGATTTTTTTGCAGTTTGAGCTTTACTTTATTTACCTGTTGTGAAGTTAGAGTTGAACGTCTTTGACTCTTGGTGAAATTTGGCTTATAGTCATGTTGGATTGGACCTTTCTTTATAGAACTTAACGAGTCCATCAGCATGGAAGAAATGAAACGTATAGTAGGTTGCATGGATTTCCTCGACGTTTTGTTCTTTACTGTGGAAACTAGAACATTGTTCTGCTTCTTTTACGGAAGCTTTGCACTTTCATTGTGGAGGGGGTGCGATGGATCGCCGAATCGATTTTTTTTTTGCTTCGACAGTTAACTTCGATCACTAGTTTTTTGTTTTGTTGCTTTACCGCTTCACTGGTATCTTTTTTCTTACGGCAAATAGTCATAAAATATTTCATTTGTATTGAAGGAACACATTGTCAATTGGATATCCCAAGGACGGTACAAATGGTTCGTGAGCAGCGTTCCGGAATGGTGCAAACCGAGCAGCAATATCGATTCCTCTATCAGGCAGTCTCGTGTTATGTCACCTGGTTGAATCGCAAACAGGATTATGAGGTGAGTGAAGTGTACATAAGGCTTGCGATCTAATTACACCAGAAGTAAGTGGTTAAAAAGAATAGGCAGTACTGATAACTAGGAAGAATAAAAGTTTCATTGCTTAGAGGTCTTTTTAAATGAGTTTTCAATTATTGCATGGTTGATGTTTACTATATATTTACTAAGCAATGAAGGCAGCAATCTAGAGGAGAAAGAAGGAACAGTGGTAGAGAAGCGATAGATCATGATTTGTGGGAGTGCAGCATGTGAGGTGGGGGGAAGGGGAGCGGGTTTGGAAGTAAGCAGGATGCAGTACTAGGAAGCAGGGTGCAGTACAAGTAAGTTATTGAAAACAGAGTGCTAGAAGCATGCCTCTAGCGGTTCCAGGTTTTCGCTGATTGCCGAATATATGCGATCCCAGGTTTTGGCTGATTGCTGAATGTATACGATCGCGGGCTGAAAGTTTAGTGACTGAAACGTGTGACTGTTGTCTGTTGGCCGATTGATGGAGCTGTTGAGGTTTCTTTGAGGTTCTTTGATTTTTTTATTGTTCTCTTTTTTCGAAATTCCATTCATATGTGCTTTGAGAGTGCTATTTTAAGGATTATTAACAAACTCAAATTGTCTTTCGGTCTTGTCTATGGACGGGGGAGGGGGGGGGGTGAAGGGAGTAACTCATTTACGGTACGGTGACGCGAAAGAGCAGGAAGTTGTCTGATGCGATTATTTACAACTATGAAGGGAGCATTCTTATAAGGTATTAAATCACCTTTGAGAAAGCAGGAAGCAATCGAAGAAGCATTGTTGGTTAGTCAGTGCTCCTAATTATTCGTAAATTTTTCTGCCAAATTTCGGGGCCTCTTGTTTTATGTAATTCATTATGAGGGTAGAGTTAGGGGGAGGGATTGGAGAGGTGGAGCTGCTGGAGAGTGATGTGATTGATGTTGTACCTTGACTCAATCTCAGCAACATTGACTCACATCTTCATTTCTTTTTTTTTTTTTGTTTTGTATAACAAAAGTGGGAGTTGAATTAAGATGTTCAGAAATACGTTTCATACCACGTTATGCATATTTTGATGTGCAATTTATCAAAAAAATTACAAATTTAGATTTTAAGTTTGCAGAAGTAGCAATTTTGTGCAGTGTTTCTTTGTAAAAAGTTTATTTCATATGTTCACTGATGACACCACAACTAAGCTGGGGATATATTCCATTCTAATTTAAATGGCAAATGGTTTTTTTTTATTTATTTAAATTCACCGTGAATAAGGCGAAAATGCTCGAGTGATCAATATTTATGTTTTCGGGGGATTTTTGATAATATCAGGTAGAATTACTGCTAAGTGGAGAGAAACTTTAGCAAGCGGTCATTAATGAGAAATTGGTGGTAATCAACGGAATGGTTTATTTAGACCAAATGAAAAATTCAACTGCAAATTTCAAACTTTTAGTTGTTGTAGCGCTCGCCTTACTCAATTTACTTGATTAGAGGCAATGGTTAGACAATTATGAGGATATAGTTTGATGGGCGATTCGTGCATTTTAATGTTTTAATAATCTTTCGCATCGTTTATTTCTTTGAAAAGTTTGAAAGAAGTTCGCTACACCTACAGTTGTTCAATAATTAATCTGTACGGGGCATCACTGGTGAAGCATATAGAGTATAGGTGCTAATTTCCAACTTTAGAATTGGTAAGTTAGCGTAAGCTTTCCTGTAGTCGACGCTAATGTCGTCGGTTTATGTGAAGCTGGTAAGAGTAGATTTGTAACGGAATCCTTCAATTATCATTTGGAGGGTTATAAGTTCCTTACAGTCAGTAAATTAACTGACCGAAGTTAAGCTGTTTATACGTGGATGGATGATCGAACATTCTGTCCACCTTTGATTGTCGTATTTCATCTTCGACTTGCATAGGAGCAGTAAAGTCTTGTTTAAAACGGGGGGGGGGGGGGATCATGCTCTTTAAATGTCACATATGTTAACTGCTTTCAAGCGTCTCTAAGGAATGCCTTTACGGAGAATATGACGCTATCTTTTGCATGATGGGCAAAGAAGTAGAGAATTGGAGTCCTCTAATATTTCGTTATAAGACGTAATGCAATGTTTCTTGAATAGTCGTTCACCGACTACTTTAACTTGAATTATCTGAACAAATGAATTCCCATAGGAATTTAACTCGAAAATCGTCCTTTGATATTGTTCAGCAAGCAATTGTTATGATGGAATTTGATGTTGAAACTGCAGCGACGAGAGCGTTGTGGATCACGTTTTTCGAATCACTCTGGTGGCACGCAAACACCTGTCACACCAACACCATTAACGCCTCTATCGACACTTAGCAGTCCTGCAGCTACGAGTGCAAGCAGCAGCTTCTCATCACGAACGGTTCCCTTTTGTTTCTTGTATTAGTCGATGATCTGTGCAACGATACGGATGATACTTTCGGTGGAGTTCTGGAATTTGGAAAATTCTTGCAAAGATTGTTTGAAATTTGTGAATTCGAAAATAATTGTTTGCTTTAGTATAGATGTCAGTGATTTGACAATGGTAAGGGGGGGGGGGCGGATGTTAGGATTTTATCACCAAAGTTAACTAATACTCTTACGGCATTTTGAGAAAGGTGATATTTTCAATACTCATTAAGTTTACTCAAAAAGAGGGGTGGTACTAGCTAGTTTTGCAACTTTGGGGAATTTTATGAGTTACATGAAGTGCTCAGTTTAGAGAGCAATTTATAGTTCTTAATTGAATTTCGTATTGCTGAGACCGAGTTTCTCATTTCGGAAAAGGAGGAGGTGAATGATATTATTGACTTGAAGAGATCATTAGCGCGTTTAGCAAATCAAGTTTTGCGCTAGTGCTTGCTTCGGGAGCGGGCAAATATGTTGGAAGGGTTATTTTCGATGTTTTTATATACTTTTGCAGACTTGTTTTTTTAAATTCATGATGGTGACATTTTGTCTGCCTGTCTATACGTCTGTGTATGTGTTGACATGTTTGTCTGAGAGTTTCAACTAGTTAACTATGAGAAATAGAGGTGCGAAATTTGACGCGTGTATTCTGTGCTTTGGAATGGTTTCAGTGATCAGGTTGGGAGAACTGTAGACACGTAGACATTCTAAAATATCTGTGCATTACGCGATCGGTCAAGCTGCAGTGTCGAACCATTAAGGTTGAAAAGATGGATCCTAGAATTCTAAAATATCAGATTAAAGAAATGCTGAAATGTTAGCTTACTTTGTGCATATTTTAACTGTACTCGCACAACTTTTCCGCACGTTATTTGCAGCACTTATCTGTTGTGCAAGTTTTCCTCGTTTACTCACGTACAATCATATGGTACGTTCCGCGTGCTGCTTTTTTGATATTATGAGGTTATTCGAGAGTTTAAGATCATACTTGGAGATTTTTTAGTTTTTTCTTGTTCTTGACGTGTTGAGTGGGAGTCTTTGAAATGCGGATCGCTTCTTTAAAATTTCGGAATTTTCAAACGATCACTCAAATGAAGAGGGGAGGGTGAGAAAGAGGAGAAGAAGGTTGTGATAGCTTGATTCCATTATACTACATTGTCGTTTTTTTAAGTATGTGAACGGTGGATACTCAGTGGTGTATTTCAGAACGGTTCAGAGCGGATTTATTTGAATACAACAGGAGTGAATACGAGTGCTGGATCGGCAGGTGTTGCAGCATTAAAGTTGGCTCCGCCACCACTGCCGAAGAAGAAAGCTGCTGTCATGGGTAACAATGCTAGTTTGGAGTTGCATAAAGCCCATCTAGGTGATACGCATTCGTCGCAGTGAGGCTCAGATAACTGAGATATCATTCCACCTGTCTTTACTCTCCCTCATTCCTCCCCTCTCCCTCCCCTCCTTAAAGTAAGCCCTGAATGGCGCTTAGCTTAGGAATTAGGCTCGTTTGGCTCAACACAGGGCAGGTGTGCGAGCTTTCTGGGTCAATTTTGGCCACAGCGACAGCAAAGTTACGTTGAATAAGCCATAAATCGCCAGACAACTCAATGGCTTGGACTTTGTAAATTTCAATTGCAGGATGTATATGTTGTTGAGTGATAACGATTGCAGCATTCTTAAAGAAAGCAAAATCAGTAAGGGAGACTCTGATAAGGTGATCAGTATGCGATGGCAAAATATGCTCTATACGCATGATGATTTTAGTCGGTACGAGGAAGGATATCGTCGAGATAGAATCACTTTTGGGTGGTATTGTCCGAGGGGACTGTCCATTAAGAGAAGGCAGTGAGTAGCCGATAGTGTGGTTCATGAGGACGCATACATAAGAAACAAACGATACTCAATAGGGGAGCAGTCTGCTTTGATCTTTTGGGTATGAAGACGCACGTCGAAGAAGGTTTGGATATTTGAAAATCTACATAGCCTCGCCAACGTTTAGATAGCTAAAGTATGGGATATTAGGCGCTCATTGTTTATATTTAAAGGTTGTATTTGATGTGTTCGTTTTTAATGCTGCAATCGCTTTTTTTCTCTTTCTTTTTTTGAAATATTCCTCGAAAGCTGTTGTTCTGTAGACGACGACGATGACGACGATGTTATTTTTCGTTTTTATGTTCCTTTTTTCTGTAAAAAAGATTGTTTAGGTGAAGAAGAAATCCATACTATAAGAAAGGCTAGGATCATATTTGAGTGTAGCGATCATTGAGATGGTCATTTGAATTCTAGGATTTTGAGGAATGATGATATTCGAAGGAGAGAGGGATTCGCCACGAATGATTGCCAAGAAAATTGAGTTGTTGTTTGTTTTGTTTTTTCAAACCTTGAATGCAACTAGGTTACTTTTCAATGTAATTAAGAGGGATTACGACGCTTTATTTTGAGGGATTCCTTGGGTTTTTTGAGTGATGGATCCGGTCGGATTTTCGGTAATCTCCAATTCTCTTTTGTTGGATAGGTATAAAAAATAAGGGGGACTGCAATGTAAATAAGAGGGGATTTAAGCGTTGCATAAATTTGCATATGTGGGCAATTGCATTTTTCTAGAAGCCATGCAATTTCGAATATATGCTGAAAGTGGAGCATTTATAATCCCCTCTTATTTACATTGCAGTTTTATAATTCTTGTCTTTTGCTTCGATAATTTCACTCTCGCTAATCCATGTTCTTGGTTTTTTTTGTGGAAATGCCGATTAGAAGTGAAGGTTGTAGTATAGATGCAAATTTTGATAGAAACTTTACATTTGATATCGTTCGCTCTAATACATATTCGCTCTTATTTCGGCTTCCATGATAATTTCCTCCGAGTTCGCTATTTTAGCCGATTGAATTTTTGCGTTTCGCACTTGTTCGTTAGTTGTTTCGAACACGTTGAGTAGATATATGCCCTCTGTATTGCATTGGGGTGCGTTTTCAGGGTGGACGCCCACCTATCTCCTCTGCATTGTAATGGGCTGCGTTTTCAAAGTGGAGGTTGACGTCTCTCGCATCCGTTGCAGTTGGGCTGCATTTTCAAAAATGGAGGTTGGCATCTCTTATTTCCGTTGCAATTGAGCAGCGTTTTCAAAAGGGAATTTATAATAACATTGATGCTCTAATTTGAGCACCTTCACTCGATGATCACATCTCAAAGTTTCTCTAACAAATAACATTGTTCGCTATGTTGCGTCATCATGTCGTGCTTTCCATTCAGTCATTTTCCTCGTTTATTGTACTTTTTTTAAAATTTCATTTGATATATTTACATAATTCATCTGCCCCATGTTTTCGTTGATATGATCATTGATAATTCGGATGGCTTCCATCCTTGAGCACACAATTGCTTCCATCTTATTACCACTTGGGGAAATAATTTTGACGCATTTATTTTTGATATTTACATTGCCCGGTTGGTTTTGCCGGGAAGGGGTAGGAGTGGTGGAGAGGGGGGAGGGGGGGTTGGACAGTGCTCTCGGATAGATATATTATTGTGCCAGATCTCTACTGACTGTACATTTCACAGTTGCGGTAAAAGTTACAAAGTGTCATGAGTCGATGACGTCATATAAATGCACCTTACTGCTCCTGGAATTCAGTTTTTGAAAAAAAAAGCGGAGGAAATATTAGTGAGCATAACAGTATTGATATGCTTTCTTATATATTTCCGGTGTAGTTCATATAGGTTGTGCATTTATTGCGATGAAAGAAGTTTTTGACAGCACTCGTCGAGTTATACAAATCAACGCAAAATTTGCATAACTTCCATTTTTTCCCGTAATTTGAATTTTATGAAGTTTATTCTGATGGAGTTTAAATATTGTGTCAATTTGGAGTTCAATTAGAGGGAGGGAATTTTCGATAGGGAAAACAATTTACTGCAGGTTTTGCGCGACAGTTGCATCATTTTATGAATACACCTTTGACATTGCAGGAGTTGGGAACACCTGATGAGCCTACAACAACGTTCTTTAGTGTATGGCAGAAATTTTTTTGGGGAAATCGTTTTTAAAGTATTGCATAATGAACGTTAATGTTATTTATTTTAACACGATATAAAGTATATTGGTAAATTAGGAAGGAAGTAAAGAATATTAACGAGTAATGGACTGGAATCGGCTTTAATCAAAATTGGAATTAAGTACAAATATGAACTCAATTATCGATAGAGTAAGGAGATAGTGACGAAGACATTATAAAACTTGATGAGAAAACCGGCACTTGCATAGGACGATGGCACCCTGACTGCGAATTGTGAACGAAGCTTGGCTCCTGCCCAACACTGCGTATACACCACTACCGTACTCTGCACTTGAAGCGAATGCATACGCCATCATGGAAAGTCGGAAAGTTGTGATAGAAACGTTCGGTTTTTTCCGTCGTTGAACTCAGAATGTTAAATCATGTCCCTATGCGAAATTCCAATTCAATTGCAAGAGGGAAGCGCACTTGCTGAAAGGACCATCGTCCTCTGCAATTGTGCTCTGTTGTCATCCAACAAGTGCACTTCCCCTCATTCATCTGAGCTGAAATTTTATATATTTGGCGTTCTAATTGAGGGATGAAAAAAATGTGATGTTTCTATAACAACTTTTCGAGTTCCTGTAATAGGCGTTAGCATTCGCTTGGAGTGCAGAGTACAGTAGTGGTGCGTACGCAATGTGGGACACAAATTTGGCTCCGTTCGCGGTTCGCAATGGGGATGTCATCGTTCTCTGCAAGGGCACCGATTTGGCACTGTATGCAGACGCGAACGCAGCTTCATTCGTGGCTCGCAACCGGGGTGCTGTCGTTCTCTGCAATGCTGCAGAAAGCAGCTATACATTTAGAGGAGCAACAACAAAGAGAATGTTCGACAACGATTAAGCTTGTTCAAAGACGACAATAGCGTAATAAGGGTGTCCCCATAGTTCCGGGATTTTTATTAACTCCGATCCCACTGCCGACGAGTCGATCGTTGCATCAGATGATGATTAGCTCTAGATTCACCAGAGTTGCGCGTTTTGTTGAGTAAGGTTGTGTTTTGGATTTGTGTGTCTGTTGCTGTTGCTTTATGTTCAACTAGATGGGTTTTTGATTTCGGAAGACACAAATAGACTTGCATTTATTTATATGCGCATTTCTTTAGTGAAGAGCGCTTCTGAAAAGACATTTAGAACATCCGTTTGAAATTTTAATGAACGCTCATTTCCTAAGGCTTAAGTCCAGCTTGGACTCACGCTTGGGTTTAGACTTGAGCACGAACTGAGGCCAGTGCTAACCTTAGGCTTCAACTTAAGTTTGTTCAGGTTATGTCTTTTTAATGTTCCGGTCATGTTGGATTATAAGCGGTTTAACTGACTTAGTATACTATGATGACACTGGTTTAAAGTCATGTTAAATTCGATAAAGCAATGTTCCCACTTAATCAACTGATAAGTTCAAAACTTTTCTTCATTGTGTTTCTTTTATGACCCCATTTTTATACGTTTGAAATACAATTGAAAACTTGCGATTGTCTGAATTTCACCTACAGAGGTAACCTTATGGATTTATATTCATTGAGGTAAGCACTGATGATTATTAGTGGGTAAACAAACATCAACTGTAGTTGTGTGTTCGTTTGCACCTTGACTTATATTATGTATGTTGTGCGTACCTTAAGGTTTCTTAATATGCTGCACGTTGTTTTGTTTTTCTTATGTTATAGACGGCATATCTGTTCTCTTTATGAAACAAAATAAGCGGGCGTTGCTGTTGATTTCGAGTGCAAAGTAGACAATTAAGTATGCTGGAAAAAAAGACTTGTATGAACTTCGCACTAACCAAATTGCCATTTTCAACGTGATTGGCCTAGAGAAAAGCTAAGCTTTTGTAAAAGATTGTGCTAGAAGTCAGGTCACTTAGACTATGAAGCCGTTATTCAGTGAATCTTATTTTATTTACTTATTTATTTATTTCTTTACTTTTTATTGGGAACCATTGAAAATGGAGTATAATTGAAGAGATGCTGAGCAAACTCGCTACGAACAACAAGCCGAGCTGCGGTCATAGCCAGCCGTTGTTTCCTTTGCGCTCATTTTGATAGCCTTAACAATCCCTTTTATCAAGCGGTGGTTCTGATGCATCGTTACTGATTGCGCGCAACATGGCAAATAACGATATTCTGTCGATCACATCTTAGCGCGATTTTTCCATCTGGTCAATCTCACATAGCCAACTCTATCTTATCTCTATATCCATTCTTACATATACCACAAATGATCTTTGCGGCAAAGCGCGTCTTTCTTGCTAGTATAGTGATGCACCCTTCGGTGCCAAAATGTCAGTCACTTACTGGGGAATGACCTACTATAATCTGACCTACCACTATTGTTAGATCTACTACAGCCTGATCTACCACTAATATTCGCACGTTGTGCTTGTGTCTAATCACTCATTTATCGAATTCCCTATCCATTTCTTCATGCCATTCCTTTCTTTAGAACCTTCCGAATGATCTGGGCGGCAAACCCTGTAATCACGATAAGAGTGGTCTATATAAAGACAGACCTACAGACACATCATTCATTGTTCAAGTGAACTCGTTGGGTGGTGGGATTGCGATACTTGCGGTTGAGCGTGATGAAGGTCGTCAGTTGTGTGTCCAGATTGTATCCTGTTGTTTTTTAGCAGTAAGATAGATTCGTAAAGGCTGCATTGTTTTGCATTTCATTTTTGATCAGTATGGTATTCACAAATGCGCTTAATGAGTTTCTCAAGAGCAAATAATTTTTCTAGGTTCCGCAGAAGCAGGGTTGAGTCACCCTATTATGGAACGGTGACACCCCGATTGCGATGGTACTCGCTTGCAGAGTGCGCAGTACGGTAGTAATGCGTACGCAATGCGGAGCACAAACTCAGCTTCGTTCATGGTTCGCAACCGAGGTGCCATCGTTCTGTGCAAGATTGCCCACGAATCGAGCTCATTCAAGGGTTTCTTGAATTATGTAAATTGCGACGGGACTCGAGAAATGAGGTTGGGAAGTAGAAGTAAAGGTAGATGAAGTGGGATAGAATGAGACTCGATCGATCCGGGTTCACCAGAGCAGATATTGCCGCTACACCTTCCAAGTAAACCGTGGTACGCAACGAAATTAAATCACCTTCATCATTGACGGTTATAGCATCTAACCATAGAAATCTATGACGTCGGCGAGATCCCAAATATACGGTAGTTCGTTGCATAATGTCTCTTGGTCGTTTATGGCCCCCAACGGTAATACTTATTATACGATCTTGTAGTGAAGGAATGTCAATGAAAGAGTACAATGTTCAATAGTTTTGAACCCGAGTCAGGGTATTTGAATTACGCAACTCGATAGAGTATGATTCGTGCGGGGTGGATCCGTGCGTGACCAAGGTGATTCAAGTAAACGAAGAATTCCGCTTGATGAAGTGCTTGCTGTGGCATGGGGTAGACTCTTTGATCCTTAACTAATGCTAAGTCGATTCAGCTATCGAGATCACACCTTGAAGTTAGAGGTCGAGAAGCTGAGACTTCGAATTCATCAGTTGAGTTTTGAGGTTCTCTCAAAAATATTCGGACGCCTCCTAATGTTCCGAGTTCGGGCTCTAGTTGCAACTAAAATGTCTTTTTCTTTAGTAACGGCAACTCGGTTCCAATGTTAGTTAGAATGATAATGGTCATTTACTAGTCTTGTGTTGTTGTTTTTTTTTCTTATTGATTTATCAATGTTTGCACGTATTCTCNTGATTGATGATATTTTCGCAAGTGAATCAGAATCTAAAGAATAGTAGGGAATAGATAATAGATAAATATGTAATAGGTGATTATTGCCAGCTGATACTTCCGGCTGGTATTAGCACATTAGCACAGGAAATGAAAGAACATTAAGGTGCTATTATTTTTGATGTAATCAAATTGAGGCAACTAAAGTGATTCTAAAAAAATTTCGAAAATCCCAAAATTCCTATGTCCTTAAAAATGGTAATTTCTCACTCCTTTATTATACTGTATTGCAAGATCTTGAAAAGTTTATAGTTACTGCCTAGGTATATTTGTATTATCGTCCAAGTGAAAGACTAGTGAAAACAAGCGGATTCGATCTCTCATCCATTGCATAATGTCCCCCCTCCCCCTCCTCTTTCTCTTTTGTGAGGTACGGCCGACGACGTAGCAGGTACAGCTTAGGTTGACGTAGGTTTTAATTAAAATCTCTCTTTCCTGTCATAGGTGTAGTTTTATTTTTTATTTTTTGATTTTTTAATCAGACTCTAAGATCCGTAAAATCATTAAATATTACTTAGCTTTATCAAGTTTCGAGCATCAATGAAGTGGCATGAAGAGATTAGGGAAGTTTTCAGTTAAATTTGTCAGCAGTTTGTTGTTTTTCATATTGATTTGATCAGAGGTGACAGCATAAGACTAGCCGATCATCAGAGAATGCATGGACCTCTTCTAAACAACAAGAAGGAGACGGAAGTGATGAGATGAGATTTACGTCTATATTAAGATTCAGATATTTATAATAGATTAGAAACATCAAATAATTCATTAGATGATCACATCTCTTTATGAAAGTTTAAAAATTAGTAGTGGATACGACTGCTAAAGATGTGACGACATTTGTATTTATATTTTTCTCTTTCATATCTGATATTTTTTAAAGTAAGTTTTTTTAATGAGTTTCAATAAACTTCTATAAAGATTTGTTTTTATTTAGTAATTGTTTAGCACTGAAATAATCATCGCTTAGCAATTTTTTTTCTAGTCATTTTTTGCAGTTTATGATTTCATTTACCGACGTTGTCAGACATTCTCCGACATTGTCAGACATTCGCCGACGTTGTCATAAAAAAATTTCAGGTGTAAAAAATATTTCCTCTGGTTATAAATGGCATCGAGCACAAAATTCTCCGTGGATTATGCGAAACGTGTCGCCAACTGCAAGAAATGTCGCCAACAACTTCCCAAAGGGGTAATTTTCAAGGCAATTTCATTAACACTTCTATTGAAATATTCGAATAATGCTGCATTTGTATTTCTTTGTTTATTTAATATCAAGTTACATATTTAATATTTAACGTTTCTTACTTGCATCGAAATTGCGAGGTGCAACTTTTCGCCTAGCTTGATTGAATATGGTTTAGAAAAGGTAATATAACCCAGACGGAAATATAAAAAGGTAATGTAGCCTTGTCATTCCGAGAAAGATGAGGCCATATTTGTGGGAGATGTGTGGTTCTAAGCGGACCCTGATCTATGGGAATGGGTCGTATTTATGCACATATCAATTTTTTGAAGTTTTGATATCATACATCAACAATGTCCTATCCCTAAACCTCCACCTTGCTGTCATTGTTCGAAAAATGAGGAGAATGGGAGTGCAGCAGCTGCCCCTTTCTTTATATATCCGGTAAGTGGAAATTGAGATTAGAGGTGGAGTGTTACCTGTTCATTCACACTTTGTATATGATCAGCGAATTTTCATTTTTTTTTCCACTGATGGCTTATCTAACAGATATTACACGCTAGTACGCCATAATTTTTTTTTCGTAGTACTTAACCACTATTGTTATCAAAGCGGCGCCTATAGCTTCGTTTAATAAACTGGAATCGGAACTGGAGCTCTAATTGTTATGAGGGTGGTACCTGTCGGTTTGTTTAATAAGCTGGAGCCGCCACTGTAGTTCCGAATTGGTCAAGTGGAACAGCATCGGAAGTAACCTATTAACTACGTTCCAAAAGTAACAAATCAGAAACCTTAGAAAAAATTCTTACAAGTGATTTGTCATAGCGCGCTTATTACTTTAGCATTAATAGTGGAGCATTCGATTGTGACCGCATAAAAATGATTATTTATAGTTTTTAGCATATCTTCGGGGAGTATAGTTCTGGTTTTTCTTCCGGTTCGTAGCCAAAGAATCGCAAAGAACCTCGAATCCTAATTTGGTCAGGATTGCAGATCTTCATGATATTTCGCTTCCATACTTTCCTATTTTTTATTAATTTGGTTAGTCGTGGTACGAAAGTTGATATTTATGCATAATTCGCTCGATTATTTGAGTGATTTAAGGAATTGCGTATGGCGAGGATGGTACCGAATCCGTTCACGACCGATTCGAACAATCCATCTGAGATGAAGCAGTATTTCCATGCCAATTGCCTCTTTGAAACGTTGACGCGATGTCGTGCAACGACGAAAGTCATCGAATCACCCGCCGATATTGAGGGTGAGCCGCTTTATTGGATTTATTTCTAATACTATATTCCCAGTGAGAGTTGATAATATAAAGTTTAGATTTTCAAAAACAACCCCAAATGTTTTCAATTATATTGATATTCTAATGAGGTATATGCAAATTTTCGAATGATCAGCTGTAAAATATTCGTTTTGCGAATGTGAGTGAATTTTTATAGGGTATCCATAATTTTGCAGCCTGAAGTGGGGAGTTTGGGGAGGGGGAGTGAGAGGATTTGCAAAATTTCCCGTTGCAGACACTGAGGGGAACGCTTCCATTGATGGCAATAGGGGGGNGGGGGGGGGGGGGAGGAGGAGGAGGAGATATTTGAGGATATGAGGCGAGCCCTTTTAAGTTGTGTCAAGAGTTCACGAGTGACAGTGTTTGGTTTTTCTTTGCCGTAGAGAATATTTTATGCTCATTTGCATCATACTCATAAAAAACTTTGTTGACGATATCTGACATAAATCTAGCAGATTCGTCTTTGTCTGTCTGTGTCGGTGCGTATACGTCAACTGCGATTTTGTTGGCTTTCTCGTATAGTAAAAACCAATTACAGCTGTTGAAAAATACAGAAGCAAATACAAATGTGCATTCACATTAACAAAAATATTATTGACCTTTAAAGTTTTATTTACTTTCTTTTAGCAGTTTACTAAAGTTGTATTTCTGCCCCCCCCCCCTTCCTCTGCCTCCTCTAAGTGCTTACTTGATTGCAGACTTTACCTATATTTCGTTTTAATGGTTCGAATGGGAGTAATCCTTGACCTCCTCATGAATTGTGGGTGGAGTTCAGGTTCATGGTGAAGCTACGTCGTTCGACCTTGTAGTATGACTTGAAGAACTTGGGTTTAATCCACGTTTTCGCTGGTTTTTTTCGAGTTGTAGTCAGAGTCGTATGAATTTGGTTTAGAAGTTCGTGAAACAAATCCTGTATTGTGGTTTTGAATGTGAGAGCTCCCGAGAGTTAAAGTGTTGTTCTTTTAGCTCGGAAGTCCTGAACCACAGAAAGAAAGGAAAGAAGGGAATAATGAAATCAACAGATGTGCGGCTTTGTTATTTTATAGGGTGGAGCGATATGCAGGAAGAGGATCGAAATAAGATATTGGATTTGATCAGTAATCTTGAGAAGGTGCGTGCGGGAAAAACAAGCGGCTCCAAAATTGCATCACGACCATCGGAAAAACAGATGGAATCTGGTACACACAAACACGAATCCCCAGAAAAGAAGAAGGAAGATTCCTTAAAGAAGCATTTGTCGAGGGGAAGCTCGGAGCACAAAGAAAAAGGAAAGCCTGAGAGTACTGAGAAGAAAGATTCTAAGAGGGAAGGAACAACGACCACGAAAGAACAAGAGGAATCAGGTGGAAATGGGGACTCTCCGGGCACGAGTGGATTATCCGACAAAATAAATAACAAGAAAAGACCAGAAAAGAGGAAGATTGAAAAAATGGGCGAATCACGTGGAAAGGAAGAGGAACGGAAGAAGCGGAGGATGGACATGGAAGAGGGAAAGATAAAATGCGAAAAACGATACTCGAAATTCGATTCATTTAAGTTGTTTTGTAAACTATGCGAAGTACTTGCTTCAGTTTCCAAATATACCGATAAATCGACAGCTGTAAATATGTTTGTTAATAAAGGTGAGCTAATTATTAATTTAATTTAATTTCATCAAGCATTTGTATTTTATTGTATTTTCTGATCATGTCATTTACGCAAATCACTAGTCATCAATAATATTTTTGCAGCCTATGATATGCAAATTTTTTCTTCGAACTTTCATTTATGATTATAATCATTCACTATTTATCCTCTCTTAACGAAATCTTTTTTTTCCATATAAATGATCATTTGAAAGTAATTCTATCGATTATAAAGTAAAATAAAAGTAAACAAAAATTCGATTATGTTTAATGCAATTGAGAGTCGAACTTAAAATGCTAAAGAACTTAGAATTATTACGTTTAGAACTTAAAAAAAACAACCTTGCTTTATCAGATTCACCATTGCATTGGCCAACGTTCTAAAGATTTCTAATACTTTGAGCTGAGAGGTATTCGTGTTTTTAGATGGCTATGATGGTGATATGCTGTTATTGGTGAGGATGTTACTTCCATCGACCGATCAACGTGTATTTAACCTTAAAGAGAAACAACTCATTAAGTCATTTTCAAATGTATGTTCTTTTCCTCTCTCGTTTCTGAATCTCTCCGCTCCTCAACTTTAAATATTTCCCATCCCGTTTACCCCTTAACTGTAAGTATCTTTGAACCCGCTTGAAGCTCGTCTGTAAATGTCTTTCGAACCTATTTCTCCGTCTTTACTAATTCTTTCTCTATCTTTTTTATTCAATCAAACTGGCTTATTTTCTAACGGATTCAAAATTTGTGCTTTTTTAAGTTTTCTTAAAAAAAGAACTTCGACAAATGGAGCTTTGAGAATTGCTATAGGGATTGATATTATATTACATTAAAGGGAATCATGAGGTTTTAACGAATATTTTTCATCACGAAAGGGATATTAAGTGATGCTTACGAATTAGAGCTGCACTAATCATCTATTTAACATCTGTTGAGTGCAATCTATGCTCTCATCTGATTTGTCGTCTTTGATTAAAAAATAAATTTATAACAGGTTTCACAACTAATAAATAACATGTTTCATAACAGGTAACAGTTATGAAATATGCAAGTCTTCCTACTCCACCTGTTACTTGTTGTCAGTTGTATTGAAAGAGGTTTACTGTTCACAAAATTCTCTCATTTTTGTAATAGTCTTTTGGTGAATAATAAAAATTTTTTTAGCAATTTTGAGTGTTCACTTATGTACGGAAAAAGGATACGTCACCTTCATAGCCACCATTTTAGAAAGTTGTCTTCATTTCCTTCTCCTATTTGAACTTATTCTTTCCAACTTATTTCGAAAAAAAAATCAACTTATTCCACTTATATCCTATTAAGTTAACTGCGATCTATTTGTGCATTAATATTTTTTATATGAAACTTTTACTTTAGATTTTTGGATGGTCATCAGAAGAGTTAACTGATTCGTTTAATCAGACGGGTGATGTATCGATTACAATTCGACAGTACTTCGAAAAATCGATTGAAGATGGAAGGAATTCACACCTTTCGTTGCAAGATGTGAGTCTCTCTTTTTTTGGCAACTAACCTGCTTGCGATTGAATTGTCGATTATGAGGGGATATGAAGGCGATCCCGGAATATGTAATGATTTTATTTTAATTACCGGTTATTTCGACCCTCAGCCGAGCCTATTCTCTTCCATTCACACACTTTTAGGGTTTCTCTGCAAGGTTCTTGATGCATCCTGTATGTACGTATCTCTCATGGAACACATGTAATCAGTGACATTACAAAAACGTTTCAAGGTAATATGAGATGTAGATCTCTTAGATGGGTAGAAGCTTTATCCTATGATTTACAGTAGATTGGCATACTCGCAGTTGAGCGGCATTCTCAGATGAGCGCAGATTGCAGCCTTCGTTATTGATGTCTGCAAATATATTGCTGCTGAAAAAGAATGTTCTTTGTGCATGAAAGTTTGGTTTTGTTGCTACGATAGACATGTCTACAGCTCTGATATTCTCCATGCCGTCACCAAAATTCATTACTACAAGTTTCGCTCCTCTGTGGGTGGGGGAGGGGAAGAGGGGTGGCGAGAAAGAGGCTGTCATAAATGCTGGTGTTAAAAAGCTACAAGTTTGTAAATTTCTCGTCGATTCGAAACGCTGTGGGGGTCTTGTAAAGGTGTCTAATTTCTGAGTTGAACGAGCAAGTCTTGAAGCGTACGTCTGGGAGGTCTTGCAATGATTGGTGAGATCGAGGTTTAGCGCTTATTGGCTAAGTTTTTCCTTGTGTGCATTTGCCACTGTCAAAGACCGCCTAGGATTCAAATGGTGCAAAAGCGGGAAGTTTATTTCGTGCAGATACAGTTCATTGGTTGTCATCAAACTCCGTAAACTTATGCTTTGAAGCTTGCTAACTACAGTGATCATTTTTTCAAAGAGTTTGAAAGTTCGACTGTGATCCCTGGAGAGGGCTGAAACTAAAAGTTACGATTTTTACAGAAACGTTGTTTCTAGAAGATCATGCTGGAGGATTTAAAGCTGAGGTAGAGTGACGATCAACACTTATAAGAGTGAAACTGACTCGATCATCACCAAATTAAAACTAGCTCTACCTGGCTGTAGCGATTTACATACATTTCATTAATGCTGGTTGATGTAAAAGGTAATAAGTATTATTCTCATCACTGTTTTGAGGTAGACAGTTGGCTGGATAAGTTAACCGAATACACAAAAGAGGACGACCAACAGCGGCACTTGAATTCAATTGCAAAACGGTGCGTTTTCTGTGAGCATCTCTTTTCACGTTCATTTTATTTCTTTTTTTTTTTCTGGTCACAGGTGAGACTTTTTAAAATCATATTTGGGGTAGCTGGAGACAATACTTTAGTGTCACCTGAGGTTATGCTTCCTGGAGATACTTTGATGCCATCTGAAGTTATTCTTTGAATTGATTTAATTCCTATCCTGCTATGCAGTATTTCTTCTCGTCATTACGTTGAAATGATGGTCTTATGCACTATACATAAGCTTCTCTTTTGAATGCCTGTATTCTACGAAGGATTATACTACAGGTGCACTCTATTGAGATTCGATGAAAAAACCTGGAAATAAGAACGATAAAGCAATCTGCATTTGAACTCTAATAATATCGAATGAAATCCGCATTTGTTGAATTGATACTGTGAGGAGGCATTTTGCAATAAGATGGCTGAATGTAATTTTCGTGGGAGGTATGTATAGTGGAGCGAACCAGTGAATGGACTCGTGATCACCTTATTTATGGTATTTTGGTAAAATTTGTGACCAATAAGTGCCCAGTAAAGAGCAAACGATGCGCTTTCCAAGAAAAATTGTGCTTTTTGTAAAAAAACGAGGTATGGCAAGAAGAGCATTGGATGGAATTGCTACAGTAATTATTTTCAGCCTTTCTTCTTTTCTAATTTAGCTGAAAACACATCACTTCTTTGTTGAACTTCGAGAAGTGCACAGGTTCTGTGGATTTTCATCCATACAAGTCTACTGATTTCGATCTACGCAATATCTTTTTTCCCGCATGGAAAAGTCCACGAATTTTGATCCATCCATTCCTCTTCCCTTCTTCGGAATTCTGATAGTGGTGCAAAAGAAAAACTTGAACGCAATTCTTGTGACATGATCATTCCGTACTCGTAGGAGGATGTGATCCTGAGCGAGGTTTTATTCACGAACTTGATTATGCGATAGCATATGTGAAGCAAATCTCGTAAGTATAGGCGATCACCATCTTCTTAATACTCACAATTGTTTTGTTTTTTTTTTGTTCATTTTGATTTTTTCATTATTAATAATCCTACAATAAGCGGAAACCTTTCAATATTAATTTTATTGTTTAATAGACGAACCTTACAGTTTTCAAAAAATCAACCGTAAGTGCATTGAAATTCGTGATTGCTCAGGTTTATTTACCGAGTCTTACTGTAGTAGTCACTTTTTGTGATACTGTTATCGTAGTTATTTTTGTGCCATTTTTTAAAATGTATTATTTGTAAATGATGACCGTATTTCTTTTTTTAGAGCAACACCCCTCGAGCTACAGTATATTCTTCGTCTTATAAAAAAAGATTTACGCATCAATGCTGGAGCTAAACATATGTAAGTACTATACTGATCCGATTTTTACTGTTGCAAATTCCATGGCAGTTTGACTCCACTGTCGCTCCGGTCATTCTGTTATTTCCAGCCGATGTATGCGTTTTCCCGTTGATCGGCTGATCATCCCATCTCCCTATGCCTCCTTCTCTCCTATGAACAAAGACAACATAGCTGGTACTTCTAGTGCCGATAGAGTAAGTTGTGGTATCGTCAGGCTGAAAGTTTATGAGCCAGTATTGCGGATCGATCCATCAAATGACGCCATCACCGTTGAATCAGCTTCAGTCAATTCGAAGTTTGGTTAGGGAGGAGGATTTAGGGAGAGGTGAGGCGATTGCAGTTTTGAGGGATCAAGAGCGAGGACTACGGATAAACCGACAGAGGTGCATTCTGAGGCGCCTCAGGCATTTACTATGG
>JAAVTS010001988.1:26463-36886 GCA_022845575.1 Baylisascaris ailuri | reverse complement strand
GGGCGAGCTTAGAGCTTGAATAAAAGAAGTGGGTTTATTTTTTTAGTGGTGGATTTAATAATAATTATTTAGCACTTTGTAAAATCAATCTAAGAACATATCTCCAAATGTCAAAGGTCATTTCCTTGTATTGTATTTATTGGTTTATGCACTACATATTAGTGGATAATCTGATGAAGGGTTGCACCAATTTTCAGAGCAGTTGAAGTTAACAAAAAAGGAAAACGAAGAAACTGAACAAAAAGAAAAACATTGAAAGGTTTGCATTGTTTTTTTTACTAATTATTCTATAAAGCACATTCCATAACAACTATATGAAATGCCTCATTGCAATTCGTCTAAATAGTATCAGTAATCGTGCATGAAGTTTTTATAGTTCTTTTCTATAAAGAGAAAGCTTACACCTAACTTATTACTCTTAACAGGTACTGATAGTAGTCGATAAGCAATTAGTTTTGAAATTTTCACTATTGAACTGGAATTGATCATGATTGAGTTTAGCATAGACCGAATTGGAATTAATTGTAACTAAATAATCGATATCTTAGTTTGATCGCCATGGTTTAGCGATTATCATATATATTTAGATTCTTAATATTAATATAAATCGTATTCTTGTTTCTTGATGGTTTATAGCGGCTCGCAGCATTCAACGATCCGAAAATTCAAAAATAGCAATGAGCGAATTAAACGTTTTGAAGAAATTAGACTCCGAGTATCAATTGCATGCTAATCGATTTTCGTAATTTATTTGCATTAAAAAACTGCAAAGAGGTACTAATTAACGGAGATGGGACGCATACCTGCAGAGATGTAAATTGTGGAAAATCTATCAAGTAAATAGTACTAATATTGTGCAAATGATCAATTTTGAACGTAAAGGATGAAAAGGAAATAAGGCAGTTTGCGTTTTATAAAATAATAGTTATTTTGTTGGCTAAAATTTGTTATTGTGAGTGTTGTTTTAACGTTAGGATGGACAGCGATCGGCTAAATCAAAATCTCTAACCATTGGCTGATTGTTGAATAATCTTTCGATCTCTGAGCTATTTTAAGCGCTACAAATATTTAAATTTCCAT
Organism: Baylisascaris ailuri; assembly: GCA_022845575.1. Taxonomy (NCBI): domain Eukaryota; kingdom Metazoa; phylum Nematoda; class Chromadorea; order Rhabditida; family Ascarididae; genus Baylisascaris; species Baylisascaris ailuri. The sequence continues at coordinate 35,806 of JAAVTS010001988.1, read as the reverse complement.
TTTTTCAAGTTTGGATTCTATTTGATTCGAAGAAACATTTCACTTCGAGACAATATGGTGATTCGTGGCAAAAACGCTACGCTAGTGGTATTGGGCGATATAGGTCGAAGTCCACGAATGTGTTATCATGCGAAATCTCTTGCTGATAAAAACTATCATGTACATATTGTTGGTTATGCGGATACGATCCCACATCCAACAATTAGCCAACATCCCAATATACGGTTTGTTTTAATATTATTTTGTTGCATTTTTTTTTCAGTTTTATATGTTTCTATTCATGCAAAAACATATTATGCCCATAACGTGATGTAGCACTGAATATTTTCATGCAGTCATTTTTCTATCGTTGCTAACGTGAACATGAAACTATTTGATAAAGTATTATATATTACTGCTTTATGCAAGATTGAAATCAACGAATTGCAGAATAATTGCATTGCGACCTCCACCCGCATCGTTGAACAATATTCGACCAGCGATCGGATTGCTTTTGAAATTCTTTTGGACACTTTCGACACTTTTATTCGCACTCTTCTTTAGAATCGACTGGCCACTTCTTATCATAATGCAGAATCCTCCTGGTGTTCCATGCATGTTTGCTTGTTGGCTTGTAAGCTTTGTCTCATTATTGAATATTGAAGAATAGAATATACCCTCTATGATAAAGGAGAAATCCTTACAGATTTTGTTTACATTTATAGAATAGAATAACTTGTTGTGAATTTGTGTTCCACTGAGATGTGCCAACCGTTGACGTTTAATAGTGAGGTGATGGATAATCAACAGCCATTTAATGTTATAGAATGAGTTGATGCTATCTGAGGGAAAGTGGATTGCGATTCAATGATTATTCGACGACAGCATTTTTATTATTTACACTAAGATAGAAAAGTTTTCTCTCCGCAAATCATAATCACAAATTGCGTCAGCGTTTAGCATGTGCATAATTTGAGTGGTTTCTGCTTAAGTATGCATATTCATATAATTTCTGAATGTTTTTTTTCGGTTTTTAATAGGCGAAGGGAGGGGGGAGATTTTGCGGTTTTTCGAATCTTTAGCTTGACATTGTCGGATTCAGTAATATTTATACCCCAATAATAATACCGTATTCATATTTTCTTGCTAAAAGAACGGATGGGTAATATTGGCATACAGTTCATTGGAAAGCTACGCTCATCTCCATCGTGAATGATGAGGTTTTACTTTGTTGAATTATACGTTTCTTTTTGTTCATTAGGCATTATTATTCTGCGGCTCCTAAATGCTTTTTTCGATATGAGGCGATCCGATTGTTGATTAGTGGAGATAACGGTCTAATCCTTCCTTCGATATTCGAGCTAAATTCAGTGGATATTATGTATCATTATAAGAGCAGATTAGCAGCATTTTATTACTAGGATTCCTTTTAAGAGATCAAAGGTCATTAGCTGTTGGGAATTTATTTATTGCAGGCGGCACGGATTCGTCGAGCACAATTCGTCATTGACTGGCATAATTATACGTATTCCATTTTGCGAGAGAAATATGCATTGGAAGGACTTCGTACAAATCGAGTAGCTGCTGCAACTGTTGTAACAACACCTGATGAGCCTAATGCAGGTATATTTCCTCAAAAATAACGTTTCATCGATAGAGATTTCGATTTTTATTCTTTTTTGTGATTCACTTATGCAAAAATATTTTTAAAAGTATTAAAATTGGAAAAGCAGATGGCATTTGAATACAATTTCTTTGATGTGGAAGGTGAGAAAGGAATAAGAGCTACACCTGATACACAAATATTTATTAATATCTCGTTCGCCATGAGTCCCAGTTCTTGAGAAACTGTTTTAGTTTTTCTTTTTCTTTTCTTTTTTTTTTTGAAATTGGGTAATGAAAGAAAAGGAATAAAATCCTTCTAAACTGAGAAATTTGGCGCTGTTTGAAAGTGAAAAAGGTAAACGAGAAGAGCAAAATGGACTCGCATCTTTCTTCCAATGGATGACCCACTGCCATAGGCGATTTACAAATGTTTTATTCTTTAATAAGAGCCTCTTGTGTCGTAAGTGATGATTCGCAAGTCAGACGACATGCTGGAATTAGGTTCTGCGTGTTCTAATGGCCAACTTTCTTTAGGATCAAGCCACAAAAGTTTATTTTTATTATAAAAGCACACCGATATTTTTTACTCGAAGAGAGGAGGAAGGGAAAGAATTTATTGAATATTTGCAACAACGTTCATTAACCAAGCGAATTTAAGAGTTCATGATAAGAGTTCATGCGGTAATTATGCATAGAAATTAGTTTATTGTTGAAAACTTACACTTCTAATTAATTATCGTAGGAGTGTGGGCATTACAGGAGTGACAGGCTTGAGTGTGGGCAGCGGTGATGTACGTTCACGGCGAATGACAAAAGGTGAGCGAGCTGTGCAAGTGGCAAATGCGACAGCCAACAAAAAGAAACGCAACGTGGAAAAAAAGAAGAAAATTTCCATGTTGCAGAGGTAACGAATAGTCGATCATATTCCTACACTTTATCACACTTGTAGATGAATTGTTTAGATTATCTGATGCTTTATGGTACTAACATCTGCATATTTAATTCTTGCTGAATTGGTATTATATTTTATTTTTGCTGCAATGAAATTGCTTTATTAATTAACAGGTAATGGCGTTAGGCGTTCACGTCGATGATGCAATAGAATATAGTTAGTAGACAACTCGTTTAGTTTAAGTAGTAAGTTAAACAATTTTATTTAGTAAATCTACCATCGCTATATCCTATATCATTATTTATATCGTAATTTCAGATTGCCACCAGATTACAGGTTATCAGATTATTTATGTAGCCAGCCTGAAAATTAGCATTCTACACATTTCACTGCAGATTCAACCGCTGTTCCTTCAGTGGTTATCGGTAAATGTTATCAGCTTCATACGTAGGAAGGAATGTGAGAATTTCCTGTCCTCCTACTCTGTTTTATATAGAAGGGTATAGGTTAGTTAAAGTATCGCAGAGGTCGCGTTTCCAAGTGCCTTACCATGATTGCCTTTATCACATCTACTTCATTCATCTGGCCTTGCAAATTCTTTTTAATGTTCATCCTTCAGCAAGGAAAAAAATGCATTTCTTGGCAGGTGGTTTATTAACAAAAACAGAGAGACAGCTAAAAATGTGCCTTTCTTCAGATGGCCATTGCTGAGGTGCAATTTGTTTTCTAGGTTCGTAGAGCAAACATATTACTGGGAAGGCTACTTTGGTCGGCATGCAGATTTGAATATTTGCGTAACTCATGCAATGCGTGAAGATATGCGTGATGCATGGGGTGTGCATTCGGCAACACTTTACGACAGACCACCCTCGTGGAACTTCAAAAAACTTAACGACGAAGAAAGGCATACGCTGTTTTTGAAATTGGCTCAACTTGGAGGCGACTTTAAAGCTTTTGCGTGGGAGGATTCGAAGGGCGCTCTAGCCGACGAAGATATTACTGAAGGTTATTTTAAATTCACTTGTTTTTATTTTTTATTTTTTGTGGGAAGAGGAAGGGAGGGAGGAGGGATATGGTTGTTTAGTGATTGTTTAATTGCCTTTCTTCCGTTTAACCAATTATCTTTTTTCTTGTTTGAATTTATCGCTAAGGCATCTAGAGGAAAGGCATTACTTAACGCATATAAGTGAAAGATAATTTTTTTCTCATTTCTTCCTTTCATTTCCATGAAATTTCCATTTATATTTGAATTTCCATATTAGAGTTTTTATGGTTTTATTCTTAGATGAACCTCTCTTCTTAGGTGAACAATAATTGTTATACTTTTCCATTTTTTAAATTGATCTTAAGGATAATATAAGCAAATATGTTCGCATATTTCAAATTTTACAATCGTTCGGTGCTCATTACTCATTACTTAGAAACTATCCTATACTCGTTTAATAATGTGCTATTCGGCATTAAAGTAGTTAAATTGCATTATTTAGAAATAACAACGTTTAGTGACACGAATTTCGTTTCGTGATGGCGATGGAGTGGCACGTCTACGAGATGATCGACCACTTTTGCTATTGTCATCGACAAGTTGGACTGAAGATGAGGATTTTGGATTGTTACTCGATGCACTTCGTGAATTCGATAGTATCGCTAGACTTTCCACTAAAGCGTTCGTTTCTAGTGTTTTATTACGATTTTTGATTGTAATGAAATACATGTGTAATTTACTTGCTTGAGGCATAATACCTGAATGTTTATTATAGCTTTAAAAAATTTTTATGCCAACACAATTGATAGTTTTTAGGGACGACATGAACCTCGTTGATAAATTCTTGAATAAGGTGAACTGTGGAGCGCCGGCAGACAGGCAGTCATGAACGTTGTCCGTCTCACTCGCCCACCGCACCTTCCTTCACCTCCACCTACCATCAGTGTTTTCTTAATGGAGTGGAAGATTTAGCCATCGCTGCTTTCCTTCCTCTAAATGAAAATGTCAGATTGCTGACTGCTATAGAATAGCATAAGTTTTATTGGTATTGGAGTATTTCGCTTTTGCTTTGCAGTCATTAATTATGGCTCGTGTACTTCCTTCGTGCTTTTATTGCTGCATTTCTTTATTTGCATTGATCTCTGTTTTGTGTTGAGGCTGATTACCAAAGTGAACGAATAGGATATGCAGTGATAGTTGATAAGAGAGAAAAGGTTTATTGTACTTTGGTATTTTGCGAGAAGAAAGAGTGAACAAGGCTAACATTGAACACTTGATCGTTGGTTTTAGAGGCTACCGGGATTAAATATTTCTCATGGAAGTGTTGCTTGTTTTTATATAAGTGATTGCTAAGAAGGATAGTGCTTCTTGCTGCTAAAGGAGATATCGTTTAACTATTTTGGTCATCATGCAGAGGGAGAAGCAGGAACGAAACACTTTAGGGCACTTGTGACTTGAACCTCGATTTTTCTCCATCAGCAGCATGATTTTACAGAAAGGGTTTGTGCAGATCGTATCTGGTAGTATGCCGTAGAGTCATAATCGCAGCGAAAGATGCGAGGTCATGCTTTCTGCACTTTTCAGTATTCTCTGTCCTTTTTATTAGTTTTTTTTTGAGCAGAAATGTTTTCAGAAATCCGCAGACACGTCTCCCGCATTTGCTTTGTGTAATAACCGGTAGAGGTCCTCTACGGTCGCACTATGTTGGTAGGATCGAGCATCTGCAGATGCAGCAGGTCGAGATTATAACACCTTGGCTCGAGCCAGATGATTACCCACGCCTATTAGGTGCGGCTGATGTGGGCGTTTCATTACACACGTCAACATCCGGTAAGATGCATTTTAATTCTTTTTATTTCGATTTGTTTAGTTGTTTTTATTGCATTTTATTTTTCAATCATTCGTTTATTTAGCTATATTGCTAGTGGTCAACAAAAAACATTGCATTGTCTAGTTATGGTGTGGTAGTAATGATCATTTTAAAGATATAAACTTATGCACGAAGTTAATAGTCATTGAGAACAAATGGTTGGTCATCAGTGTGGTATCGAAATAAAAAACTTTAGATTTGAAACGAAGTCAAAAATTGTCCCATTTGGACTGAAATAATTGAAGAAGCAGGTTAACGTTATGATGTATACTTTGGCATCTCGTTGATTTCATTGTTTAGTTTCTTAATTTATAGAAATAAATGTAATGCGCAGAATAGTGCTTAAGCTTCTAATCTAATTCGGTCGCCTTCTCAAAGTTTTCATTTTTTCTCTAAAGCTCTTATTCCTTCGAAAAATGCATCTGTAAGCAAATCATTTAGGCTCACTTCCTGCGAAGCTAATGGCTCAGTGTGAGATATGGTATGTATAGGGGAGAACTCACGGTGTAGATTACACCCACCAAATTTCTTAAATTTGGCTTTAGTTATCCTGCTTTTTCTCAGTGAGAAGGTAACTTAGTAGGATTTATCGTAATTTCGAAGAGGATAGTACGTCTTATTCGTGGTTAATGTGAAGTATTGGCTTATTCACATGAACCCCTCCATCTTCTTGCCGATTTTCACTCGTCTCCCCATTCCCCTCTTACCTGCCCCTCCTCTATTCCCCACCTCTTCTTTCCAGGCATCAGCGCTTCATGTCAAACTTTGTTGTCGATTTGAGGTTTGGACCTGCCGATGAAAGTGGTGGATATGTTTGGTTGTGGATTGCCGGTGGTTGCGAAGAGGTTTGCGTGTATAGGTGAACTGGTCAGTGAGGGACATAACGGTCGTCTCTTCGATAACTGCCACGAACTCTCACAGATAATCAAGTCACTCTCATGTGGTTTCCCCACCTATTCGACGGTAACATTCCTGATCAACTGTCTCTAACTTTTTATGTTTTACGCTATTAGTCGACATTTCTGTGAGGGAGAAGAACTAAGCAGTTGTGTGTTCCTTTTATGGCATACCTTTGATTACCATTGAAATGGTCTCATCAGCTACTTGCTTTTGATAGTATTCAGTATTTCTGCTATCGTGGGTGTATATACGATACTGATCTTTTGAATCTTAACCCGAGGTAGTTTAGGTGTCGCTTGAGGATGTCAGCTGTTGATGGCTTTTCGAATTGCAGAGTATCCATTCATTTGAAGCATAATGTTGTTTGCGAGTTGTTACCACTACAATACGAATATAGGAGGGGTGAGGGGGGACTACAATACGAATATAGGGGGGAGGGGGAGTTAGTAAAAAGCCAACAACTGGGAACTCATTCGAAAGTACAAAAGCTGTGTTTCATTTCAAGCTTGACTCTATTCATCAATTTTTCTTTCTTTCTCCCTCTTTCTCTTTCACATCCGTTTTCAAAATGAGTTCAATATCTATAGAGTTTTCAAAAGCAGTGTTATTCTTTCAGCAGTTGCATACTTTGGCTGCAAATTTGGAATCGGATCCTTTAATATCATGGGATAAGAATTGGGATGCATGTATGTGGCCATTGATCTGCTCTTATGGAGCTCCACCACGTGACGAAATAGCTCGACGTCAGAGGTACGAATCCTTTTTGTCTTTCTTATTCGTCTGGGGGAGGGGAGGGGATTCAGTTTCTAATAGCCCAAAAGTGTACTGTTTCTCATGTTTTGCAGCTTCATTTATTTTCATTGCAGATCATGGTGTTTTTTAATGTAATAGTTATAAGCTGCACCCCTCGCAAGAGGATTCATAATTTTTAATGACAGCAGTGCTATAAATATGGCATATCATTGTATTCAGAAAATTTGGACAAAAATGAGAATTAAAAAAAAACATGATGACATCATTGATTAATCGACCTAAATGTCTGACAAAGTCAACAAACTTGTAAATACGAGACATGTTGTTGTTTTATTTGTAGATTTACTGTTATTGATTGAACCGTTGTCTGAATATGTCAAAAGAATTTGAGGTAGACGTGGAAGTTTTACTGTCTAGTTCGCATATTTTTGCAGATATGCTGTCACTGATGTTTCGGGTCGAAACAGCCCAAGGCCTTCAGATAATGGCTTGGACGGTGAAGGTAGCGACAACGAAGAGAGGTCAGAAGAAGATGTTGCATCAAGTCCAGAAATCGATGCCAACAGTTTTTCTCCCGGTGACGATGAGATTCTGACGACTGATGCAAATAAGGTGGACAACAACGCACATCCTAAAGAATTAACGATCTCCAATATTGGCAGTTCTCCTCAACATGAGGTAACAAAGGAATTTGGAAGGACGCTACTCGGAGAATCATCTGCCATTGTGGAGTCGAGTGAAAAGGTAAGAAAGGAAGACACAAATGAGGAGCGTATCGATGAATTGAATTCGATCGAAGAGATAGGTCCTGCAGATTTAAGGGATATGGAAAACGGGCGACAGCATGGACGGGATGACGAGAAAGCTGTGAATGGTGACGAGCCGAAAGAACAAAATGACTGAAGGCGACAAACAACAAATAGAATTATGGATGGAATAACTGTTTATCTCAATTGTTTGAAACTGAACCGGGGAAGCGATTTGAAATTTATTTGGGATTATTCCGGGTTGTTATGCTTGTGCCTACGCTTTAGAGAAAAGATATAGGCATTTGAGATATCGCAGTTATTTCAGCGATTCGTACACCCTATAATAGGGATAGAGCAAACGTTTCTTTCATTTATTCTAAGTTCACTTTCATTGCTTCCTCAAAAAATCGAGTTCACTTTGACTCAAGAAAAAAGAGCATTTGTTTATTTTCGATTTATTCACAGCTGTTTCACTTGCTCATGTTTTATTCAATCGAAACCCACAAGGTAGCCAGAAGGCCTAATTTAATGCTTATCAACAAACTGGGCTGCATTTTACGACATATGAAAAGAAAATTTCTCCAAAGTATAACGACTAACGCGGCTGAAATATAGGCAGTGATTTTAGGTTATTTTTTATTTACTGTGTTCAAGGCGTATATTTCTTTTCGAAAATTGGAGTACCTCTTAATGGGCTGAGAGAAATTATTGTTTAGTGATTGTTGATATGGTTCTGTTGAATTTTTGGGAAATTTTCAAAAGTAGCTAGTAGTACGATTTTAACGAATAAACTCGTTTACCTTTTTTTGTATTCCAACTTTAAAGTATTTCAAACTGGATAGAATAAGTGTTGATGCAGTTATTGCTTCTTAGTAAGGCATACATTCTCATGTGATCGGAAGCTTCATATATTTTTCATGTTTTTCCTCTACAGACACTTAGGGAAACTTGTTGTTAATATCATTTTACATATTAAAATCGTATTTTTGAGCATTTGTTTATGAAAATTTGGGCTGTTTTAACACAATTTGCGATTAGTCACTTCTTTTACCACTTCTTTTCCAGTAGTTATCATCTCTTGTTCATTTGAAGTATTCACTTCAGTTTCAAGCATTCCAATATGTGGAAAATGGATTGAACTCGAATTGCTTACACCGTTTGGTTATTTTTATTGCGTTGCTATTTATGTTTCATTTGTCCTTTGTCAATGACGTTTCCGTTGCTTTAATTTTTGCATGAAATCGGCATTGAATATTGATTTATTACTCGTTTATTATTGGTTAATGGTGAATGATATGAAGTTCGTACTCTTTACTTGATGTTTCGCATATGATGGGAATGGATTTGTAAGCGATGTTTTTTATTCCATTTTTCTGAGGTTTTTGTCTACTCGACTTCTTTTTTGGAGGATTTGATTTGTTCAGCGAATGACATCCAAATGGAGGCAACTCCACCTTTCGAGTAGCGACATCGACATGGTGGAAAGCTGATAGCTGGAATTCTATGAGATCTTTGCATCATTGTAGAAACTTTTATCTATTAGTTGTTTTACTATTGGTGGAACGATGCTAGAGATAGCTCTTTTTTATAGTACGTTTTAAGGAGGTATT
>JAAVTS010001988.1:0-23313 GCA_022845575.1 Baylisascaris ailuri | reverse complement strand
TATATATATATATATATATATATATATATATATGTAAAGTTCTTTAATTACTTAACCGAAATAACAGTACAGGTTTAGCCCAAATACAGCGTGTTGAGTATTAATTTTACTGTGTTCGATGCGTTCCACTTTCATCGAATAAGCGAACGCGTTCCATGCCTCACAACTGGTTTCTTTAGCTGAGCGCAAAATCATAATTACAGTCAATTATACAACTCCCGATTACGTGTTATATCCGCGTAATATGGATTTGTTTCGTTTTAATTCCATATAGCAACGAATATTTTAGAACTTATCAACAGCTATATCAATGCGAAGAGATGGGAGAATTTTTTATTCCTCTACATCGTCCTGAGATCGGTAAAACAATTCAGTGAAACGTCAGTCGGTCATAAAATTATTTCAGAGAACAGATCAAATTATGGAAATTTACTGCTATATTCAGACGAAATGTTATCCTATTAACATACAATTCCGACTGGATTAGGTGGAGCCTGCCGTTCAGTGAATATAATACAAGAACCGGCAGCATAGTAATTAAACGGCCGTCATAGCTAGTGGCATTTATGGTATGTTCTATAACTGTTACTAATAATATCCATTGGGGGTAAGACGAAACGGAAGAGAACCGACATAGCTATGCTAAAAGCGATCTTGGCCACTTTTGAAAATGCAAATATTCTCGAATCCATTCAAATAATTTCTTGTGGTTTCCTCAAGCTTCGATGTTAAATGTCATATGAGTTGCTTGTTTGCTTTCTTTTCGTCTGACGATGCTCATTCAGGAATGAGTAACTGAGGAGCAGTCTATAACAAACAATAATGTTTAATATTATTCCCGTTTTTATTCAGTATCGAATTATTCAATACTTTTATTCAGTAACCCGTGAACAATGAAGTAAAAATCCTTCGATTTTGTTGAAAAATTGAAATTTCACAGGATTTACAAAAAAAGTTATCATATTTACCAAAAAAAAGAAAACAAAAATAAACAAAGAAAAAACAATAAAAATAAACATATTTATCAATACCAATGAACATTTAAAAAAAGCACATTCCGGGTATTTATTGAATATTGTGCACATATGCAATGCTATTAAGACTTGATTTTTATCCACAAATTTAAAGATATTCTCTAAATTCTCAATAACCAACATTTGAATATTAGATGGTGCTCAATAGTTATAATTAGCACAAATATTTTGCATAGTTTCGATTACAAGAAATTGGGCAATTTTTCACCTTAACGAAAATCATTTCATTCTCGTCGAAGATGCGTATCAGTCTGTTCCACGCTCTACTTTTTTGTAAGAGTTAAATTTATATTTCTTTCTATAAGTTTTTGTGAAAATATTTAACGATCGATGATGACTAATCAAATAAGCTCAGTGAACATTAGATATTTGATTGATGGCCTCGTATAGGGCTGAAATTTCTAAGCGACCTCTAAGTATTTTTATTATTTTAGACATTCTTCTAAAATTGGAGTATAATTATATGCCTTTAAATTGATGCAGTTCTTCGAACCATTTATAAGATCAGTCCATCGAGTCTAATTTAGTGGTCATCCAGTGGTCATAATACGTGCATTGCGCTAATATTGCTTACTCTGAGCCAGGAGTTATGCATGAAAATACACCATATCATTCCTCTTAAATTAATGTCCTAATTGCTTTACTTTTTAATTTTTTCTTCTTGAAATTTTTCTTCCATTTACAACTCAATAACACTGAATATCCTTGTAGAAGTCTGGAATTTTTCCTTGAGTTTGAACGATAGATCACTAATTTCGGTGATATTTCTGGAAAGTTTTATGGTTTATTCAACAAACACCACAATATGAGACAGTTTAAAGATAAAGCTTATATTAGATTCAACAGTGAGGGATTTCTAGTTATTGATGCTCAACCAGTCTACTAGTTAATTGAATGATTCACACGGAAATACTTTCATAGATTCAGCAACATCGAAAATTAAGTTCGTTTGAGAGAACAACAAAGATAACAGATGTCGATGCTTCTCGTTAATTTTGAAAATATTTTAGGTGTTCTCTTGTGCGAAGTGTCTGGGTTTGGATTCAATTTCGAGGCGAAACGAAAGAGGAAGAAAACTTTTTTGGAAAGTTTGTTTTTCATTTTCTTGAAGATTTAAGGGATTTCTATTGGCTTATACAAAGATATTGCTGGAATTTATTTTTGCCCTGTTGCACTTTGCAACGTTTTATAATTTCCTTCGAATGACGGCAACTAGCACCGATTTATATACTATAGTGATGCGGTAAATGTAAATAGTGATTTTTTTCTTCTAATGACCTATCCTAACTTTTATTTCTGTACACATTTGCATAATTTTAAAGATTTTTACCAAATTTTCTTCATTTCCAACTTACCAAGTTCCGGCTTATGATTTATCTTATCTGTGAGATGATGCACCTCTCATCTTCTTCAAGAATTATACGTCTAAGGCCTATCAAATTTTTGCAGTGAGCGTATAATAAGAGGAAGAGGGGATGGGTGGAAGTAATTTTTATGCTTCCTAGATTTTCATATCGGATGCTTTTTCCTTATTTTCAGTTTTCACATAATTTATTGAGTTATTATTGTCGTAATATTTTTTCAATCGTTTTTAAAATCACCTCTCTCTTCGATAGCGACTATGAAAGTTACCGAATCAAGTGGAACAGTTTATCTCAGTGAAAAGTCATAGACCGTTAGAGATAAAAAAGATATGAAACACATTATGTGCGCTGAGTTGTAATATGCTACGTATTGGAAAATGGTCCAGTTTTTAGAAGATAAACATTTTAATCCGTTTGTAAAACATGGTTTTTTAACGTATAGCAATAAAGCAAATACACCATTTAATCTACTTCCTTCGACGTTTTAGGTAGCCACCGATTCTGATTGGAGTCCTTTTATTTTTAGCGTCACTCTTGTTTCGCTTGTGAAGATAATTTAGAGCTAAATTATGCTCGCTACTGGTTTATGCAATGGAATATTTAGATATCGTTTGGATTTTTTTTTCCTCAAATTGCTGATCTTTCCAATGGTGCAATTTGCTGCACTAAGGGGGCAAGTTTTTTTCGGGTGATCGAATTCCCCCTAGTTTTAGGCGCCAAAATCATTCATATGAGTGATTCTTTCTATTACTAGTAATCATCTAACTTTAAGATAGGATGATAAAATATGGAGATGTGATTTGATTGAGTGAATATTTAGAGATGGCCGTCGGTGTATCATATTTACGGAAATATCACAATCTTCCTAAGATCGCAAAAATTCCCGAGTCTAATATTAAAAATAAAATTTCTTCATCTGCACGTTCGGGAACATCAACATTCAATCCATGTAAAATAACACAACTTTGTCAAAATGGTGGAAAATGTGTCTCTTTACATGGAGCGTAAGTCTGCTTATTGCCTGAATAGAATATTCGAATTGATGAGTATTTTATCCGGAATAACTTTTTGGTTTTGGTGGTGAAACACGTAATATGCGTATTTTGATATAAAATAGGCTCATAAGTACCACCAACCATTTCAGGTCCACTTTGGGGTAAAATTAAGTTCAATCGAGATTTATTGACTACATTCACCATTTTACTTGATAACAAATATCTTATTTCCCCTCCACTGTGAACATTGATGCTAGTTTTCTTGAAGAGTTCGAAGTTATTTTTCCATTCGAAGCCTTAAGATTATCTCACCTAGATACTAAGGAAATATAACTACTTTAGAGCTTACTCGTGAATGAAGTAACATTTCCGAAAGAAATTAATAAATGCCTCATTTTTTTGTAAGTCTAATCCAAGCATCAAGAATCCTTATTTTTCAGCTATTACTGTCATTGTACACAAAATTTCTATGGGAAAACATGTGAATTTCTAGCCGATAGTTCCAAATGTTCGAACAATCGCTGTCAGAATGATGCCACTTGTTACAGGTGAGAATGGCTTCATGGGTTTTTTCACTATTTTACATTTCGGGAAACTGGCTCACCTCCATCCCCTATCTTCCTGCACCGCTTTCATCATCTTCTTGATATTCAAAAATATCATAAAAGGTTATCTCCTTCAAAAGTTTGTTATATTTAAGATGAGAGCGTCAAGTAATTCTTCTCAACGAAGGAGTAAGTCAAGGGCGCGACATATTTCATAGCTTGTTGACTTCCTTTAGGTCTTTCGACAAGGAGCTAGAAACTTTTCTAACATGGGATGTTTTCGTCAATAGTGTTTCGATTTTTCCATCAGAAACCATCAATCACCGACGATTTTTACTATACTTTACAATAGTACGTTTCCAAATAGTTGATAGGCGTCAGATATTTTTTGAACTCTTATGTATGGAACAATTTGGAATCATAGTTACGCGTTGTAAGAATATTGCTTATGAACATTTTATGAACTCAATATTTTGTGATTCTGCTGATGTTCCATACTTCTATGGTTTATTATTCTTTTGTATGAGTACCGATTATGGTTCATCGCAGTTTGCATTTTATGCGAACACTTCATCTCATCATTAATGATATATGAGGCATTAGATTGGATTAGGAGTGTTACATGAAGTGAAGATTTAGGAACTTATTAGATGCGTTTGCTTGGTGGAAAACCTGAAAACCAGAATGATTACATTTGAATTATTTTAATATGTAATGAGGCAACTACACTTATCCTTCCTCTTCCCTACACCCTCCTTCATGCACCTAATTCTTGCTATTTTTATTAGAGGATTTTATAAAAGGCATGTTGAAAATTCATGCTAATAAAAATTGATACTCTCAAACGTAATATCTGATTTGAGTAGCAACTAGCGCGATTGCATACATCCACTATTCACTCATCCCTATAGATAGCATTGATGTGAAGAAATCTACATGAGTGNGGGGGGCGCGGTGGTTTATGAAGTGCTGTACACTCTTTATGGCATCCCTAGAAGGTATGGTGCCAGAAAATTGCTTTGCACTTCTCAACTACTCTCATTGTCAACAATACTGCAATATCGGGAATTCCCTGCAGAAGTGTTGCATTAATTCTGGAGGATTTTATTTTAAGCGTGGAGGAAATGCATCCGATAATTATAGCAGCGGCAAGTGTTGCAGTCACTCCCGATATAACAAAACAATTCAGCGAAAGTGGTATCATCGAACAAGTACAATATGAGTAAGTCGTTCATCTTTACATATAACAATTGAAGTAAACTTAATAAAATAGTAGAAATGTTTTTCGTTGTACTATTTAATGGATTAGATTGTATAAGCCAACACATAGTTGAATGAATGTTCTGCAATCTTATTTATTTATTTATTTATTGGCTTGAAAGTTCACAAGTAAAACTCTTAATCTATGGGTTATATTCAGATGTTGGTGTAAACCAGGCTTCACTGGCTCTCTGTGTGAGTACTCGGAAGATATGCGGCACTGTGAAGAAGACCATTGCTTACATAAAGGATTAGGCCATCTTAAAAACGTCTCCGGTGTTATTAAATGTGAATGTTTATGCGAAGAGAACTATGCTGGCGATAGAGTAAGTCAAACTTTGTTATTTTTCATAGTTGTCGGCCCGAAATTCATATATCTATTTGCCTACAGGGGATTCGATCGATATCGTATTGCATTGATACCTGTACGTTGATAAGATATAAGTAATACGGTATAAGATACGGTGCACTGATTCGAAAGGGGAACATGAGCAGTGCATATGAAATCGATAATTACAAAGGTGATTTTATTGATTTGCTTTCAGTGTCAAATCGTTTTGCCATGTATGGGTTTCAAATGTGAAAATGGTGGTACATGTGAGAATATAAAAGTTAGTGGTAACGGTGAAGAAGAAAGATATGAAGCGAAATGTCGTTGCATACCGCCAACCGAATATGGCATTGCCGTTTCTTTTAAAGGTTTGCCATTTTATTCAAAAGTGGTGACTAACCGTTCAGCGAAATTTTTTTTTCTAAAAATTTCCCGTCTAATGATTGAAAGTCAACGAAAAACACCTTCAGGTATTAAAGAAAATATTTGCAATAGTAGAAAGTTTGGCATCAACCAAAATTGCTTTTACACGGATGTAAAAAAAAGATTTTCGAAGGAACTATTTTTCTCATCCAATTTTTTCAAATTCAAAAGTTTCAGCCAACGTTATCATTGAATGTTTCATTCGTGATCAAAAAATTATGTACTTAAGGCGATCAATGCGAATTGATCAACGTTGTGGACGAAAAGCGTCTCGAAGACGAATGTTTCCCATGTAAAATGAATTTGTTCGATTATCTCAAAAATTGTGTCGATGTAGTCACACAGGAAAAAGAAGCCGATAAGTTGCGACAGGTAAGCATTAAAAATGTGATTTGCCTAAATTGTGTTTTCCACTTCTCATACGTATTGAAATGCTAAAAGTGAGTAGAATACCAATTTTTTCGCATTTTTATTCTTTTTTTCTGTCTTTCAAAATATTCTGTTTTATTCCCCTTCTAATAATGTGCAGAAAATTGTTTATGCTGTACTCAATAATCGTCTTCTAACAATAACAATTAGACGATGTGCATACACCCACTTTTTTATATGATATGCTCTTTGATGGATTTTCATAGAGATTTCTTTTTCGTTTAGTATACATGTGTTCAGTTTTCAGTAGTATCTGACTCCAATTTTAGAAGAGCTATCAGTATTAGAGGATGATGGGTTCTTTGTGGATGGCAATCAGGTGTTGGAAACATTATTTGTGCAGTTGAAACTATGCATCTGCATTCATGAATGCAGCCGAAAAAGTCGACCCAGTCCTCGTCCTTCTCACAGAGCGAAGGCTCGGGTATCAGCCGGACATACCTCTGTTACTTGGATATTGAGGGCCACCGAAGAGCGTAAATACTAACACATTGTGCCTAAATACCAAACGATAAAAGCTACTAAATACTTACAACAGCTGCCATTTTGCAGATGGCATTTCTCTGTGGTGCGAAATGTGAGTTTTCTAGCAATTACTGTCTTAATGGTGGCGAATGTGTGCCCGAAGGTGTTGTCATTGGTTAGCTCATTTGCATATTGATTTATTCATAAAATATAGTTCAATAAGTCTTCATTCGCTTTCTTCCGGTATGCGCATATTCGTTTATTTGTAATCATTTTCACGTCTCAATGACTGTCTTCCTTGTTTAGCATCACTGAAATCGGTAATTCATTTATATGCATGGTTTGAAACATGGCGATTCCTGATTCCTCGGCGATACGGTGGTATAAATTTGCTTACTATTTTTCAGCAAACAAATAGATTACTATTGTTAACGATAGTTGCCTATAGCAATAGAAATAAAATTAAAGCAAAACAAATTGAAGATGCGAGGTTGAATCGCTCATCACTTATGCCAAAATGTCATTGTCAAGGTTTAGACGAAGGACATTTATGTGAAATGGCGGTACGCTCACCTTGCGATAAAACTATGTACGATCCTCGTGGGCCAGGTGAGCTAATTCTTTAGAGTTAGCGATGATTAAGACTGCGATTCAATGCTGTTAGAAAAGTGTTATGCGATTACTGACGAAAATTAATACAATATTCCTCATTAGATTGCATATAAAATCAGAAAGTTTTAAAAAGCATTTCTATGAACGGTAGTAAGTAATATTAAAAGGAGATAGAGCAAGAATTCGTGGAAGTGCGAATGCTGCCATTTCCACTTCAACCCTTTTTATGACACATTTGAAATTATTAAACCTTAAAAAATCATAGTAGTTAGCAGTTAGTAAGTAATAACAGGACAACTAGTGAGGTACAAACTTGTGGTTCAGCAGTAGAATTAATAAAAGTGATCTGAATGCTTTTTTTTCATGTCTAATGAGCTGAACAATTTAAGTGAAAAGCTTCTGATAAATGCATCGCTCGAGATAGAGAAGACACGATGAGCATTGTTAAGCTTTTTCCTCGAATTCCGATAGCTGCTGTGAATGCTAAAGAGAAACTCTTCTTGGGATGTTTCACAGTTTTTGATTGTCTGTAGTATCTCATTTGAGAGAATAATATTAATTATATTTTTGTTATCATAAATAAATATATTTTAGAAGAAAAATGTGGTGAGCATGGTAATTGTGTTGCAAAGACTGTTTACGATTATATTTGCGAGTAAGTTTCTTCACTAATTAATTAATTCGGCTTAATGCTATAGTTATGAGTAAATAAGTAACTTTACCCCGGAAGCAGCTAAAGGAGCATCGCAAAAAAGTGTTTTCTTTTCATATTGAAATATGTATAGCCGAAAATGGATAAGTATTTTGTTGCTTAAATAAAGAACCCTCAAAAAATATATGCATTACGCTACATCCTTATTATTTTTGCAAGTGAATTTCATTCAACTGAAAGGGAAAGAGAGGAAAGACAAAGTTGGTTGGATGATTTTACCAAGAATTATACGGCAATGAAATAAGGTTGCTCTACTCTAAAAATTATTGCTCGCAGTATTAAAAATTCCTTTGCCTTCATCGTTTTTACATCATTCCAGCAGATTAACTGCGCCACATCTTAATATGACTTATAATAAGTGCAAATAACCGAATATTTTTTAAGGGTTAAACACTCTGTTTGCGTAACTGATCCCATTTGGATCATTCATTAAGATCTGCGAAGATTATCATTGTTGATTTTATTTTCCACTGCAAATCAAATAAAACTTCAGGGACAAATTTGAGAGGAATTTTTTTTCAGTTGTCATCCTGGCTGGACGGGTGATAAATGCGAAGTCGCGGATCCTTGCTATCAACACAAGTGCTCTGAAGGAAGTTTGTGTGTAGCGTTGCCCATCGAGCAGAGGGAGAAATATTCTTTGGGGTATACTTGTATTTGTGATATGAACCAAGAGGCTGATTTCGAAAGCACTGATTCTGAAGGTATTTCATTTATGCATCGAATACGGCGGATAACTCACTTGTCTTCTGTAAGGGCTTTTGAGCTCCGTCTAAGATTTCTTGACCAATTTTAATAGTTCAGTAGACAATGAGTGAATGTGAAAGTTTTGACCATTAAAAGCTAATTGGACTGCAGTATATAATGGAATTTATGAGCCGTCACCCCGCTCTCTCCACACCCTCTCTGTCCTTGTTGAATTCTAATGATTGTTGAATAAAAGATATGAAAATACATTGTTTTCATTGATAATAGATGAGCACTTGGAAGCGATCCGTTAACGGCTTCGAAAAAGTCAGGAAATTGTGGTGACGAAGAGCTGATAAGATGTTAGGATGATTCAGCGGAAAGGAATACTTTGCACGTCTTGACAGATTTGAATTTGGTTTTCAAGAATAGTGAAGTATATCTGAGTCCATAAAATTGCCGATATTGCTAAGGTCTATAAAAGCTAAGTGGTCAAGTAAAAGAGTCTTTTTGTAGTGGTGAAATGTGTACCGGCTGATTTTGGCCTATGCTTGAATCATCAGTGCAAAAATCAAGGCAAGTGTTATCCTTGTGACGAAACCGATGAGCGAGATCTGCAATTGTGCATTGAGGAAGAACGACGCCGTGGATTCAGGTACGATAGCAGAGTGCTTCACTAGCCTCACCTGTGCAAATACTTTCTCGAAATATAAAGGTTTCTTCAACGAGTGGGAAATTCATAAATGACTTCAATGATTTCATGTCTACAAGCACAAAGTTTGATTCTTGTCGAATAAAACGTTGTGCTTGTAAGCATGTTATCATAGCTATTATTTTATTCCACTAGTTGTTTTAGGAATATTATATCGATCTCTGACCAAGGCTGTACTGTTGCGTGAATCATCATAACTGATTGTATTCACCATTTCTCGTATCGCCAAAAAATTTCGAATTGTTTTGAGTAATCCTCTATCAGAATTCGAAACTGTGAATGAGATGAAGTGCAGAAATAAGGTGACAAGAGATTTGTTTTTAATTCTGATTCTCCATTCATTTCTCGTTCGATCGGATCCCTCCCTCCTTCTACAAAACCTTTTTCTGTCGTCTTCAACTACTCAACGGTATTGAATGTTGTATCAATCTTCACTAAATGATCGATGTAATTCCAATGGGTTTTTTGAGCGAAAAAGTGCATACTCTTTTCGACGCTAATTCATTCAATGCAAAATACTAGTGATTCTTCAGATGTTTATGTCCATATGGATTGCAATTACCATTTTGTGATAAGGAGACAACCGCATGTACAAATAATAAGTGCTTAAATGGTGCAAAATGTTCGGTGGATCCACAAAATGAATTCAATTATATGTGAGTTATTTAAATGAGGATTAATTCATGTGCCATAGGTGAATTCCGCGTTCTATCCTTTAAAAAATGCTTTATTCGATAAGCTTGTAAATATTTTTACCGTCCATTTTGCCTCTTCCATCTCCCCTACCCTTCCTCCTCTTCTTCTTCCTCTGATCGATACCAAACTTATTAACCAACTTATCAGAACTTGATAAAGGGTACATTATGTAGGTGCTGCGTGCGAGAGGCTACGGTATGTTACACATAAATGAAATATTATAAGGGGTGATTATATGTAATATATGTAAGGGTTTACGTGATATATGTAAGGGGTGGTTGTGGTACGAGAGCCAATTTTATTGCTTTCATATTGGCAAATAATCTTTCTTTACGGTAGAATAAATGTGAGAAAGTGAAAGCACTTGAAGCTTCAGGACTTCATGCACCATCGAACTATAACAATATGAACTTATTGAACGTTACGAAAATTAAAGACGATCAATTCCCAAGTGTTTTCGCTCGAGTGTAGCCGTTTTCTATCGTTCACGCACTCATAGTTAATGTACTATTATAAATCATCATTTACCATAAATATCCGACCATTTATTAAGTTCATGCGGTTTTAATAGACTCTGAGTTTGACTCGATTTAGTCGATATTCACAAAAGATTCGATATGATTTCAAAAGGATTTTAGGTGAAGTTCATTAAGGCATACGATTTATAATAAATTCATTGCAATACTTTCACCGCAATTAATGACTCTGATTTCCAATATTATTTATTCACTATTTTCGATTTAATATATCTATTTATATGTTAATATTGAGAAGAATTCAGTGAAGGTCTATACGATATTTGATATCCTTAAAAAATATTAGAGATTACAGCTTGCGGCTGTTTGATGATGCAGAGTATGTGTAATAGCGATCTTTCATAGAAATATATTAGCATCAAGTGTAGTCAATGCTCAACTTTCCGTTGATTTTTACGACATCGAAAATTGTTGCAATAGATCATTTTTTGAAAATATTATTGCTCAACATTCAACAAATCCCAACAACGTTTCAAAGAGATTGATTTATAGCTGCAATTGCCGACTTGGCTATATGGGTCAGTTTTGTGAGTCACAAATATCCCCATGTGTTGTACGAGGTAAGTATATGGAATTTATTCAGCGAATTTCTTCACCTCACTGATTGTCATCAAACAAAATGTGACAATAATTCAACAAAAACGATTCAAATTGGATAGATAAATCATTTAATAGGAGGTTTTTCTAATGGAACGATACTTATATGAGATCGAAATGTATTCATACACCAACAGAATCCGTAATAACTTTTTAAAAATAAACGAGAGTATCGTTTGTTTTTGCGGTGTTTTTTATTTTGCGATATCGCCCTTCCCCCATCTCTCGTTGCATCTTTGTTTATTATTTCCATGCAAAGCAATCGAAAATATATCGCTTCCGTCGTTTTCGACGGAAATTTTTTTGCTTCATTAAAAATCATTTCACCACGTTAGTGATAAATAAATAAGTGAATATAATTCAAATTTTTAGAGAGTGAATATAATTTCTGAAGTTGGCGTTGAATATGAAAACGTTTTGTTGAATCCTTTCTTCAACACTTTATAATAGATCGCAGAGTCTATCGTCTCAAACGAGCATTAATATGTGTCAGAAAGAATTCGATATTGTTGAAATTTATAAAAGAACATTTAAAGGCTTGACCACTTGTGTGATGGGCGTTTGTGTCGAAGATGCAAATTTCATACGAGGATTCAGTTGCGAATGTCTTGAGGGATATGAGGGACTCAACTGTGATCTCACTGTTCGACCTGATTTTATTGGTTACGTTCAGGTATTCGTCATTTTGTTTCGCATTTCCCGTTTCAAAATATGCGTGCTCATTCGCTCCACTTATGACGAGGAATTTTTCACAGATTGAAAATTTAAAATAAGCTATGAAGTTATAAATACTATAGGTAAATTTTTCGTTTATTTTACGACTTTTATTCTACGCTAGATATTTTTTAGTATCGTGAAAGTGTCGCATAATATTCTCTATCTAAAAGATCCGTCAGTGATTTATTTTGCTGATTTGGTTCACTTTTCAGTGATTCATATCTTTTTGAAAATCTTACGAGTTTCTCTTATTTCAGTGCTATGAGAGTGCTTCTTCTTGCAAAAATTCGCTGCAAGAAAATTTTGCTAAAAATTAAATCTTTTAAAAAAAGAGTTAGCAACTAGTTGCGTTTATATGATAACGATTTTTATGTGTTTCTGAGAATTTCAATCCATCTGATTGCCATTTTTTCCATAAAGAAATCCATATTTGCATGCTTAATTAATAAGTTTACAGCGTAATTACTGGTGGACCTATCCTCTCGCAATGATGACTGTTCTATCGCCTATTGTTATAATACTAACGATCGCTTCAGAAAATAGCGCGAGGAGAGAGTACGAATTGAAAATGGCTGAAAAAGAGCGTCTTGAGGTAGATTCTTTTTGAAAATCCATCGTATTTTTTGAATATAAGCCCAGGCTTTCCATGGTAATTATATGAGCTCAATAATGAGTCCATATAATTCAATAGGCGGTTCTTAAACAATGAAGAAGAATGATTGTGCTGATTTGTTGACGCACAGATTTTCTAAGGGTAAGCTGAGGTAACTTCATTCGCAAAGACGTATAGTTGTTTTAGCACAAGTTGTAACATACAACTTGACAAAATCATGATCAGCATGTTATGCGTAATGAAAATTCTATAAATAGATGGGGCTGCAATCCAAATAGGGGTTTCTATTTTTCATAGCTTTTGAGAGGGAAACTTCTAATGGGAGTATGACCCCGTCCCTATATAAGGAGAGCAACTATATTCAATCAGCTAACGCATATGTGGCACTCAAAATACTGAAAAAACTAGGATGTTATTCTTTCACGGTTTCTTTTCCAGAGGTAAGAGTTTTCCCAGATGAAGTAGGAAACGAATAATGTAGTCTCGAAAAATAGCCAAACTTTTCAGTTTTTTGGGAAACGAAGAGGTGGGATGAAAAAACTGCTAAGAATTTGACGTTTTACTAAATTAATTCGATTGTATGCTTCAGTGATAGCCATAGCGTTCTTTCAAGCGGATATTGTAAAACAACGTTTTGACGGCTGCATTTTATTATGCTACAGATATGCAAAACGCTACGTTAGAAATGCATTTCTAACTAACTACATACTCATTTGACATCTGTGGTCATAGACACAAATATTTTTACATTTTCGATCCAAAATAACAACAACGCATCGCCTGAAGTCAGCAACAAAAAATCAACCCCAAGATGAAATGTATTCAGATTGTCGTTTTACCATAAAATCTTCTCTGTTATCATCTTCAAGTTTCTCAATGCGCCGTTAGAGAATGTAGACTTCTGTCTTAGCCGTAACTGCAAACGATCAATGTTGTGATTACAGGAAATGAAACGTCGTAAAGAGGAAAGATTGCGAAGGAGAAAATCACGTTTAATTGTGAGGGCAAAAAAATTGCAACGGAATATACCCGTAATTGAGACTTCAAAGCAGCGCAGGGAAACAGCTATCTAAATATTAAATGCAATTTCTGTGTTCATTTCGAACACAGTGTTGAAGCTTAAAGTTTTGGTATATCTCGATTCTTCTTTTTTTTTTTTTTTGCTAGGACATATCATTGATAGACCGTCTTTTATGAGATTCATTCAAATTTAATAACATTAGTGTAGTAAATTCGGGCGCACTGTTATATTGTTATTATTTTTCGTTGCTTCATTTATTATAATTTTTTCCATAGAACATTTTAAACGTAAGCAGGATATACCCGTTTGTTCAATGCTTATGCCTCATTCATTTCATTTAGTAATTTATTTTTGTTATTATTATTAATTTAATTGTATATATTTATGACTAATGAAAATATCATCAACATCGGGTCGCCCAAAAATAAGCATCTAGCGTTTGTGGAAGTTCCACGAAAAATTCTGACAAACTCACATTTCCGTTCAGGATTTAGGATCTATTCTTTTTTTTTTTAGGACCTAAACAACATCAACGCTAGATGCTTCCCGAGAGATTTGGCCGATATGTGAGGAATTTGCTATATATACTATGATATTTTTTCTTAGATCATCAAAAGTGTTGGCATTTGTCGTTTGGATGTTCAGTGGCATGCTTATCCATATTATTGTGCCGAAGTGAACAAACTCGTTGACCTATGTCTGCTGTTGCAATTGAAAGTTAACTCAACAAGTTCATGCATGTGCAGTAACAGTTCTAAAATGTCGTTGCTTCCGGTTTATAATTATACAACTTCTTTGGATCGAAAACAAGTTCGTAGGAATGCGAAATTCCATCCGAAAATGTGCCCTCGATTTCATCAATTGGAAGCGTCTATTCACTTGCGCTTACCTGTATTACTTACTAATCATAATACAAGCTCATCTTTTCGAGGTGTCAACTTTTTCGTTCCATTTTTATGTTACAGAATCCAAATGAATAGTGCCACTTACAGAATTTCATTTTCCTTTTTATCCTATGACGAAATACGATTCAAGGAAGCGTATAATGTTTGAAGCTTTATGTTACTTCAAATGGCTAAAAGTTTATTACCAACTCATGCAATAAATCGCAAAGGAAACGATATTTTATGGTTCGATGAATAAACCCACGAAATGTCTCTTAAATTCGAAATGACAATCAGAAAAGTGACATGAAGATTAGAATAAAATCGTTTAAAGATTGCAAAATAATCAAATCGATTTCATGCCGCTCGAGCAACGGAAGACGCACTTTTTTCAAGAAGGTTTACATGAGCGTTTTTTGCATTACTCTGTATTTTTATTATTTATTGGCAACTGTGAAAATGATTAGTGAAGTGATCGGAATATTGAGGCTCATAATGTGCTAGTCCGTCTATCATAATTCAATATATCCTTTCTAATCTACTTTCTGGCTTCATTTATTTAAAATCTGCAATTTCACAATTATTGCTATCTGCTAATGTTTTTTTTTTTTTTGCTTACTCTACTGCATCACTCGTAATAAGCGTTAAGAATTGTAGCCTTCAGAATTAGCAAAGACAACAACAGCTTGTCTGCACGTATTCAATCATTATTTGTTTCTATCACATGTTGGTATAGCTGTATAATATCGAAAATATGCGAATGCAATGAGCTCCTTTATGAGTTCATCATAGATTTTTTCAAAAAAAAGTTTGCTGTTCTTGTTTCTGAACTACTTCTTAGACCTTAACAAATAGTCACAAATCGTCAAGTGGAGTCGTGTTCCGATTCACGCCTTCCAACTTTCAAACTGTCACTTGAGCAATTTACAGCATATTCCACTTGTGTGTGTGCTAGGTTTTCAAGTGTATCCGCTTGCACATTTATGTTTGCAATCTGTAGATCTCTGAAAATCTGTAAATTTCGATCTCTGTAGGTTTATTCAGATTGGAGCGAGGAAGAGAGACCAATGATGGAGGGCGAAGGTTTCGTAATAATTTTTTTTGTGTTGAGAACTCTGATTGCGTTCATGTTTACTCCACTTGTAAGATGCGCAGACTGGGAGGAAGAGGAGGGGAGAGGCGAAGGACTGGTGA
Source organism: Baylisascaris ailuri (assembly GCA_022845575.1). Classification (NCBI taxonomy): domain Eukaryota; kingdom Metazoa; phylum Nematoda; class Chromadorea; order Rhabditida; family Ascarididae; genus Baylisascaris; species Baylisascaris ailuri. The sequence goes on along the minus strand of JAAVTS010001988.1, from coordinate 7,486 downwards.
AGTATTTGTTCGATCTTCGAAGCGACGTTTCCTCATTATTATTCGTATCCAAAAGTTCCTCTAACTACTGCTGCAAAAAGAAAAAAAAAAGTTGCTCGAAGTGTTTAATAGGCTCAAAAAAAAACAAATTTAGAAATAGGCCAGGTGCTGATTTGAGTGTATATAACCGAATTACGAAGCGAAAAAAATCTGATATATGTGTAATATCAAGTGCCTTTTTAGGTAGTGATTCTTGAAGCTGTGGAATTGGACTTCGAAATGAAGTATCGAGTTCCTAATGCGAATCACGAGTATCGAGTTCCATGTTATTATTCCATGAAGATTCCACCGGTAGATAATTGAAGGTCATTTGTTGGAAATTCTACCGATCGCTGGATGTACATAAGTTGCTGGTCCAGAATGAACTGCTCGAGATGGTCTGCTCGGACGAACTTTGCTGGTCGTAGATGCATAAACGCATAGCATACGTTGAAACTTAATGACTTTTAACATTCATTCATGTTCTATTAAGGGAACGGTGAACGGAAGCGTTGAACATTTCTCCATTTGTCGTTACCGAGTTAAAAACGATTTAGATATTCTGAATTGGGAAGCAATTCGTGTCGAATCAAATCGAATAGTATGTGTCATCGATGTCATCGACCATTAAAGACAAAGTTTGTAAATGTATTTGTGAAAGGATAAGTAAGCTGAATTTTTGCGTGTGTGTATGTGTTGTGCACTTGTATTTGCGTAAGTGTATGTGGATATATTGTGTATTACATAGGCATATATGCATGCAGGTTTATGTATGTATAAGTGTGTTCTGTGTGCTCGTGTGCATGCATAGTGTCGTTTTGTCGTAAGCTGTTGTTGAATTTATAAATAGGTGTTTCAGTTAGCAAAGCTATAATATCATTGAATTCATCGGGAGTTCCTTCATAATGCATCGTGCATTGCAAGAGAAGGAGAAGGAAGAAAGATGAGGGCAAAAAGAGGGAAATACTGAAGAACATATTGTTTCAAATTGAACCGCAGTGATTCTGATCGATGCTCGAAGCTTTCTAGCCACCACAAATCGATCGTGTTTATTAGAGCGCGTTCCTAGCTGCTCGCAGTGTTGTTATTGATGAAACGATAGTGCAATCATGAAGGCATAATTACAAGTACAACAGGAAACCGTTCACTCTTGGGAGATAATGTGAATCACAAGGAAGAGGGATGATCACTGATAGAAGCTTCCGCTAAATAGCTAATCGGAACGTCGAACACGCTTATTCCATATCCTGCTCGATGAACGATCGCTTTCCAAAACGTATCATCATATCGGCGGCGCTTGGTACTCGCTTCGATAGAAGGCGAGCCTCTTGCAACTGCAATTATTTGCATAAAAATAAGGGTTGTTTGAATTAATGCATCTAGATAGCAGTGCCTCTTAATTTTGCACAAATGCGATACACCTTTTCTTAAACTATCATCGGTCGATATGACACTGTTAAACTCCAATTTATAAGTGCGAAGGACTTTATTTGAAAGCTTAAAAATCTATTATCGCGGCACTTCATTATTTACAGTTTAAAAATCTATTAATCAATATTTTTGTAGTATCGGCGCTATATGCAGTTATTACGTATATAAAAGAGAAGCTTTTCGATAGATGTCTCAGCTGTTTCTTCCATTCTCTCAATAAACGAGAAAATGAGCTGCCTAAAACTCTTTCAACGTGAACATTATTTCTGAACTGGAAGAAGTCTACTGTTCGTGCAGGCGAGTATCTTTTATGTAAGATAAGGTGTGACCTCTGAAGAAGTGAACTCAGAAATGAAATCGAGCAGAATAGTGCAAGCATGAGGCATTCAGAAGATTGGGCAAGTGGGCTCGTATCGTTCGAGGTAAATATAAGCGCATAGAAAAGAAGAATCAGATCTCTTTAATGTGAACGACGCTGTTGCGGAATCTTATATTCGATCTCGAGTGTCCACTTTTCTGGGCATGGAAATTAAAAGCGAACAGGAAGAAAAAAGAAGGTAGTATCTGATTCGTGCAAACAAAACAGCTCATCTCAACTCATTTTCACATGCTAACTTTGCTTCAATGGAGAGAAAATATTATTATAGGTGATTTGTGACTAAATAATTGAAATATATTTCTACAGGAAAACTGCGATAAATCTTTAGAGTCTCGTCTTTTTTTTTTCACATTAAAAAATTTTTGCACCCATATAAAGAAGCTCTGTAGGTTTTAGATTACTCTTTCTAAAATTACGACAAATTCATCCTGAAACTCTTTTTTAAAATTACTTTTAATATGATTGAACCGAGGTTTTATTTCTTAGAGTGCGGCTTTCGTTCACCTCCTACTTACTCGCCTTATTCATTGGTGGTGAACAATTACTGAAAATATCGGTGATGTTTTGGAATTGGCTGTAAACAATGAGAGTAAATGAATTCGCATCATGGTGCACTAACAATAATTGCACAGTGGACACCCCATCCAGCAATGAATAATAGGGATGTTAAGAAGGACTCGAGCCTAATATTAGATCACATGTCTACGTTCTAAACTAGTCACCAACTAACTTCCGCCTATAAGTACAATATAATTTCAACAAAAAATAGGAAATATGACTGAATATTGAGTTCGAATAGTCTATCGCAAAAGGACGAGGAAGCTAAAGGGAACTTCTCATCTGTAGTAAAGAGCAACTTCAAGTTTATGTAAAATCGGAGTTAATCGAAGAGAGAGATATTGATAAATGCTGTTTGTTTGATATGCTTGATGCGGAGAGTGTGTAATTATCGCCACGGGATATTCTTGCCCGTTTGTTGGTGTTGGCTTTTAAATCGGATAAAGCACAAGAAAAGGGCAACTAGCAACAACATTAGGAAGTCTTTGAATGCGTTTTGCGAAAACTTCCCTCGGGTATTGAGTATTGGTAGATTACATAAACAAATTACAGCTGAGAAAGCAAACATAGAAGTGCAAAATGATTTCCTCCCCTGAGGCTGCGGTATAAATGTTTAAAGAATGAATGCCTACTTAATGTAGCTACGATTAGCAAATGCTTCACTTGCATGACATGAGCACCAATTACAGCATTAACTTTGCCAATGTGAGTGATGCCAAACGGATTCGTAGCAAACTGCGGATCTGCGGACAATTGGAAAAATTGCAAACCCTTTAGCATTTCGAGCGTCGATAAATGAAGAAAATCAGTGCGAATTGTTGAGGCGTATAATAATTTGATCATCTATGATGGCAATTGTATTCATCATTGCCGTTTTTGTAAATTACAGTCGAAATCAACACGGTGACAAACAGACAAACAAAAACGATGAAGACATACACGCAGGCATGACAATACTATATTCTTCATTTTATTATTTAAAAAAAAGAAGCAAAAGAACATAAAAATTGATAACGATGCAAGATTTCGAAACGTTATAGCAATGAAATTTTGAAAATTGAAAAGTTCTTTGTGCCATATTTATGTAAGGATTTATTTTATTTGTATAAGGACGCTTATATATTATAGGGATTTGTTTTAAACTTAAATTTTACTAATAAGTGGATCAGTAGCTCACACTTATAAACAAATAAGCAACTTTTTGGAAAAAGAATATTAACTTTCATGAAATTTCCACTAGTAAGTTTTACCGTAATCTTATCTAGTTCAAAGTTTCATTGATTTCTTGCAGTATTATTGCATGAATGCATTTTTATCGAAAAAGAAGTAACTTCTTGATCGATCAATCGGATTCCACAAAGATCACTAAATTAGAATATATCATAATATTGTACAATTATCACAGTACCACTTACTACTTGAAATATGAAAACGTAAGTGGTATAATTTTTAAAACAACGGTAAATTTTGCTTGTTTTACAGGCTTTATCTAGACTGTTGTTAACTGATCGACATTGTGTGTTCAAATTCAAAATCAATAGCGCATATAATAGTATTACTACATAAATGACAGAACAGCGCTTGCTGTCTCCTTCTAAAAATTTCCTTCTCAAATAGTTACCGAAAAGTTTCTCGTCTCCAACTGATCAATGGTGCAAATTTGAGATCCACCAAACTGCTTCTTCAAAAAGTATTTAATTAGTGAATATTTTTCGAATTTCAAGCCGAATTCTTGCATAAATTTCTCGAAGTGAAAAAAAAGCATGAAAAAAATTGAAATTAAAACTTCAATCGTTAGCAGAATAGAAATTAAAAAAACAAAAACAAAACTAACTCTCATATAATTTCTCAGCGGTTCATCGATACCTCGGAAAAGAAATTGACGTGAAAAATCGTCATCTAAAAATGATAATTTTCATTTCGTTCAATCTTAAGCGTTGTTTAGCGAGAAATATTTGAAACATTATTGAATTCAAGATAGTCAATATATCATATGGGAGAATTTTTAGCGTTCTTTGAATTTAAAAAAAATTGCGATACAGGAAATTGCTCAAATATTTCTTATAGCTTAGATCATTTCGACATTCACATGGATATGAAATTCATGAGCAGCAAGTTCTAGATGTACGAAACTAATGCGGATGGAAATTAAAAACTTCATAAAACAAGCAGCTAGCGAGATATGAAGCTTATAAAATGTGGATTTTTTTCTCCATGTGAAAACGATCAAAATATTCTATTTGTGAATGGTTTCTGATCACAAAATAGCTAAATTTGTCTTCTATAAAAGCATTTAAAGTTAGAGAATTAGCATCTGAGAATTAGCGATTGATGATATAATAAACAAAGGTATTTGAAAAAATGATAAACCATGAAAACGTCTTGATTCGCAAATGCAGAAAGTGCATATAACAACGAGAGCGATCATGACGATTGCCTTTAGTGAGAACATTTTGCGTGCACGAAGAACGGCCGTTGAGCGGAAGTGGCAACTCACTCAGGCCTGCATTAACGACGCTTTTTCCACATGCTATCATATCTTCATTGGAAATTTCATGCACATGAAAACAACATCAAAAAATACGACAACTTCTTTAAGGAATGATGTGCATTCATCGCCTAAAATGCATTATATAGATTCATTTATGAAAATTGTAAAAAAAATTCAAAAAATAAAAAATGTTAGATCAGAGAAACGACAAATTACAAATATTGCATATTAAGATAAAATCATCAATTTTTATAATTCGGATGATTTGGGCAATAATCAAAAAATTCTGTCTGTGAATGTCGTTTAGCGTTTCATTAGTAATGGATGGCTTTTCTAATATTGTGTGCAATTGTTTGAAGATATATAACGCAAAAAAAGGAGACAAATGTATGCGATATAGAAGAAATATCGAATTTAGCAAATAGCAATAATAAATTATTGTCAAAAAATTTATATGTTCATATGCAAACAAACTGCTTAGTTTATAGTGAAAGCAATAGAGATGCAGTTGCCACTATGCATAGATTCAATAATATTATGAGGAGTAACTGAAACGTCAATATTTGAAAAAGGCAGTTTAAAGCGATTACTCATAATGATCAGCACATGAAGAAATTTTAGTAAGATAACCATCCACAGAAATATATTTCCTGCCTTCGATATGAACCGTTTTTCGAGTGAGTGAAATCTATGCTATAAGCCTTACCAGTGCGTGCTTCCTCTAAATGTTTAGGAAATGATACAGGTTCATAGCCATCCCCACCCCCCTCCCCCCCTTGATTTATGACTACCTTCCTTTCGACCAGGAGAAAAGACTTTAAAACATCATTTTTTAATGTGCAAGTGTTGTTACTGTACTATCGATTTGCATTACCTCTATACTCTGTGAGGATTTAAAAACTTTCGCTTTCATTGATAAAACCCCCAAAGTTGAGGCAAATTTTTGTGCACTCTTGACTTGGAGTGCTCCTCGATTGTAGTCTTCCAAAAAACGTTTAAGTATCAACGTTTAAGTAGCAAATATGATTTTTCAGGCATATTCGAAGAAATGAGTACGCTAAAATTGAATGACAGTTCTATCCGTACTGCAGAATGAAACAGAATGTAACAGCTGAAAATATCACGCACTACAGGTGCATCGATTTGGGCGAAATATAACTAAAAGGAAACGTAATTCAAAAAGAAAAAAAAACGACAAACAAACAAAAAAAGCAACTAACATATCGCAGTGCTAGTTAAATTCAATTCAATTTCTGACTCTAATTTCTCATTTTTACAACACTCAGTTATTTATGCAGAAATTTCCCTCTTATTTTCCGCTCTTTCTTTTCTTCACCCTCTCTTCCTCTCTCCTAACTTATACAATCTATTATGAAGCATTAGCTTGTATCGAATAACGAATGGAATGCTATGTCTGTTGCATTGATGAGACTTTTAAGAGTTGAATAAATGCATAAAAATAAGTGGAGGCAAAATCTCTGAAAATAGCCAAAATTTCTTCAGTTTAGCATTGTTGCACAGATTGCACTCTCTTGCGTTAATTGAATAGCCTATCAAGACAATGCACTCATAAAAGCGTAATTATTCTCTTTCGTTGAAAAAGTCATTTGGCGTGTGTATGTGAAAGACGTCACTCGTATAAATTACGTCAAAATACTTTCAAGTTGGATGTAGTGAATTGATTATTAAAAATGGCTACGATATATTTCTGAGAATACTCAAACGATTCAGCTAAATTATGAAGCATCCGATGGATATAATAAACAATAGATGATGCTTTTATGGAATTGATTTCAAATAAGGCATCATCGAATATTGTTTTCGCATATTTACGCAATCCCAGAAATTCCATTTAAGTGAAACGACTCTATGGGGATCCTATCAGCAAAAATGTAGCAACATTACAACAGCTATATTACATATTGCTACAGCGGACATCTATAGATTGATTGTGAAGTTGCCAAAAATTTGATATGCGTGCGCTAAGCGCATTGGTAGAAATGGAGAAAAAATTTTCATGCAAGAATGAATTTTCTGCAAGTTGATAAAAAGTGAACGACGAAAGAAGAAAAAAGTCAATCAAAATTTCAGAGTGACATATTTCGGCATTTTGCATCCCTAGATTAGTGCAGTTAAGCGAATGTATAACTACTGTGATATTCCCTGCTTCACTGTTTGATAACTAAATTTCTATTTCATTAGTTGCTGCAATAAAACGCTGCAAATTGCTAAAACAATTGCTAAAACATTTTTAAACTATGCATCCAGCTGCTGAGGATACCATAATATGGTTGCGGTAATTTTAGTGGCATTTGTAGGGATGTCTGAGTGAATGAGCTGCTCATAAATGCACTGCAAGCCGAGGTATGCGGGGAGGGACGAGGGGGAAGGTAGGGAAAGGCGAAGATGCGAGAGAGACTGATAGAAGCTCCTCTGCTTACACGAATCGACCAACCGTAGGCTAGCAGAATCCTACGAAATAATAAAGCACAATTGCGACTTCACGTCAATTAATTTCTTGTGGTTAAACGCTATCCTATCCTATATATGTGCACGTAATATCTACATACATATTTAATGCATTGTGCGGTATTTAAGTATATTATATT
>JAAVTS010001987.1:0-36888 GCA_022845575.1 Baylisascaris ailuri | reverse complement strand
ATAGTGAGGTAGCAGAAGCAATTCCTCTCATATTTCTTCTACAGTAGATGAAACTGACGACAGTGCAGCTCAAAGTCGGAAGATATTATATTAAAGACTTCGGGAAAAAAGCTGATAGCATGGTCATTGCAGATCAAGTTTCCCACTACCGTGCGAATGACATTCTAGCGCAACTTCTTAGCAGGGTGTTTTTCGAGAATGTATCCATAACCGCCTTTCATTTAGTTCTGCAGCCAGCTGCTTCTGAACTTCTGAAGCCAGTCATATATACAAGCTTGCTGCCGGGTGAGCTTTATGTATCGAATTGGCTATCTGAAGACAGATATCACCAACTGCCTGCCACAAAATGCGCAAGAGTATTCGATAGGCGAGCAAGCAGAAAGGTGGATGAGAAGTAGCCTCTGCCTATGATTAAGAAAATCATGGGAGAAAATTTCGGTTTCATGTAGGCTACTAAATCAATATTTTCCTAAAATATTTCTTAGAAAGTAGCCTTTTGCTACAGTGAATAAATATTGCCAGAAGAACTCGAAATGCGGTATTATTTTTACTCTGAGAGCATATACGCAAGAACTTTAAACACTCCAATTCAGTTTTGCGATCACCTCCCTCCATTTTTCAAAGAAAATGAAACTGTGTGGAGTAAACCCCTCATTCACCTTTCATCCCTTCGTTTCCCTTTTTTAGAGTTATCGCTAGTTCCACTAACGCAATATACAAACTGCAAAAAATCACTTAAAGTACTGAATTGTGTCCGCAATTTTGGGGGAAAAAAATAGGCCGCGCTCGAAAGCTTTGATGGAAAGCATGAGAGTGCATAATGTGACGTTAAAGATGGAGAGCTGTATGGTTGAATACTGGAAAACGCTTATAACGCTAGGAATGTGACTAACATTGCCAATCATATGATAACAAAGAAGCCTTAAAATCTACAAACTGATAAGTGGAATAAAATACTTTGTCCAATTTCGCTCTTAACTCTTCATTCTCCTCGAAGCATTCAAAGAAACATTCAGCGGACCCAATCAATGAGGAAAGTTATAGTAGAAATGTATCAATTATTTTTTTACTAAGAAAAATTGATAGATTTCACATTCATCTTTATGAATTTTTATGCAATGATAATTTATGTCAATGTGATAAATTCTAAACAATAGATCTTAAAATGTAATAAATTATCAGATATATATCTAAGTAATAAATCTTTCAGATGCAATAAAATTCTAAGCAACAATAGCAATCGAATAAATCTCAAAATGAGGCATCTAAATGTAAGAAGGTAATAAGCGATGAAAAATTACCTAAAAATAAAACCAATATACATACTCAAAAGATATATACATACTTAAAAGACATTTTCCTACAATGTAGCAGTGAAACTTCAATGAGTCCTAACAGAGAGCTCACATAAGAGATATAAAGAAAGACGCGATGGTCCATCACGAAGAACGAACGATTAACATTGAATGTATGTTTATACAGCCGATCAGCAGTAACAATTTGTAAGATTCTTGACCAGCGCGCTACCCCTTCGCTTTTGCCCTAGTCTGATCGTCGTATTGTGAGGCAGCCGATGATCAAATGAAACACACAACTGCTAAAAAATTCATTCTAATGAATTCGATGGATTTGAAGAAGCCACATGCGGTCGACTCGATAAATCCTCAATGACAGCTATGCAGAGTGATAGGCGCATTCATGGGTTAGCAATGAATATTGTGGAACATTTTAGAATGAAGCCTGAAAGAAGCGTTATACCTGCATGCTGAAGATATACTTTATTTTATTTATTTGTTTATTTATTTATTTATTTACTTTTCTATTTTTTTTGTTTATCTCGTTTTATTAAATTTGTTCACTTATTTTATTCATTTATTTATTTATTTCTTCATTCATTTTTAGGCCTCAGAGTGAGAAAACATGCAAAACTATCAAGGCGTAAACAAGAAGAAATAGTGTGCTAGCGTCATTTCTCAGTAATTTGATCTCGAAGAGCATTTTGTAAGATCAATCCTCTTTCACGTATCGGATAAGAATTGCAACAATGTTGACGAAAAAAATTCCCAAAGGTAATCATAAATTCTCCATATATGTTGCATTTTTGAGAGAGAACTTGTTTTGAGGCGAAAGTGACTTCTTTTTTTTCGCAAATTTCGCTTTTCTTTTTAATATAATTAGCGATACAATGATTTTTATACAAATTCTACAACGATGATTATGCAAATTGTAGAATAAAGATCATATAATTTGCAAATTAACAGGAAATCCTTTTTTCCCTTATAAAATACAGAGCCGCGCCCATTATCTGTGAATTTCGCAAAATTTTACGCTTTTTTTTGACGGACTAGAGCCAATATTATTTAGCCACCCTAAGTAGAGTTTTCTTAAAGTTGTAAGCGCAATTATTCATAGGCATTTCCTGGAAACGTTGATCATAAACCCATCTAATTGTCACCCTAAGAAAAACTGCACCACTATATTGAGTGAATTGATACAGATAGTTTAGAGTTACGCTATTACACAACAACATTTTAAATGAATTTGAGAGGTATCTTTCACATTACACTAGTTGAATATCACTAAAATATCATCAACACATCGACAAGCAATGTTTGATTATCTATTCGCATTTTTTTAAACCGCAAAAATTATTGCAAAGAATACATATTTATATCTGCATTTAAATATCGGCGTTTTCGAAAACAGATTTTTTCCACGTCTTATTATGTGCAAAAATTTGCTATAAACTTCAAATCAGGCGAAAATACAAATTTAATTTCTACTGACGCAAGTTAGTGGTTTGACAAACATCGGTAGTTCTTTGATCATGCAATGAACAACAAATGAAAGTGAAAGTTCGTGTTTGCATCCTTTGATTTCCCTTTTTTTTTTTTTAAACTAGAGAATATTGGAAAAGCGAGTCAGAATTGCTGAAGGAAAATATGCTTTTCAACTGAAAAAAACGTATGCCATAAATTTATATTGATAATCAATCCATCATACATAATTGTGCATTAATATTTCGATTAGCTGAGTCCTTTGCTACAAGCTTTCTACGAAAAATTGACTATTGCACACTTGTGGAAATTTGCATATGCGAAACGAATGGTGGCAATATTATGCAAAAACATGAATCATTTCTAGAGAGTTTATAATAACAGTTTTTTCTGATATCTTATGAAAGTGGTTTGCCAGATGAACGAAACAGATGGTGCATATTCTGCAAGCTCCTTTAGTGTGCATCTGCACCCACGCTCATCGTCGTAAAATTCCGCCTCAAGGGACCGCAATATATGTGTGCCTATCTACGTGTCTATTAACTTGATAGACTTGGATCAATTGACCACGTATTGTTGTAGCAAAAAGATGCCCGCACAGCGCCGATAATGGAAGGCAGAAGGTTGACTACCACCAAAAAAAGCAGAGCAAATGGTGTGGAATCGCTATCACTCTATAAGATAGCGTGCAACCATTGTATCTCGTAATTTTGCCTTGAGTAGTTCGCGAATCGAAAGTACATATACGGTCAAGCATGCAAACATGTATGTGTTGTGGCATTATTATATTAAGCTATTAGTTATACCGATCACGGAATATTCACACAAGGATGACCTCGTCATTCGCAAGAAGAAATTAGCAGAAACACAAAAAAACCTAAAGTTGGATTTAAATATAGCAATGAATGATGTAAAAAGGAGGAAGGAGGAACACTGAAAATACTCGCTGAAAAAAACCTGAAACAAGACCATAGTAAAATCGTCGCTTGGCAAAGTACAAGGATGATCAAACTAGAACAATTATCGTGCGCAACGGGTGTCCAGATTCATTCGAACGCCAAGTTCCTCATAATATAGTCAACGGTTGCTTCTTTATAGCACGATTGTTGTGGTATTTTCATACCTTCGCGTGAGCAGATGACAAGTATGCACTTCATCTTTATTTTATATGGCTAGAACTGCTAAAACTTCTTCGTCTTTATATGCAAAATGAAGTCATGACCTCATTTAAGGGAGGCTTAGTTATATCCAGATTTTATGCTGTGACAAACAGTGCACAATACTATACACTATACTCAGTTGTTATAGTTAACAAGGACGACGAATTAAAAGAATGCCGAACGTGGTACTATGTATCTAATGCACATGCACTACCGTGAGTCCTAGTGAAACTCATCACCAAAAACCGAAGACCTCAAACTTATTGCGTCCGCCCGATCTACAGAATGCATATGGCCCCACTGGACCGGATACGTAAATTTCTGGATCAGTTAGATGTAAATTAGAAAAATATATGAACAGAAATGAATCAACAGATAGAATGCGTTGGTAAATACGCATATAAAGGTGAGAAAGCTGCCACTTAAGAGGATGTTCTCATGGATGCCCGAAGTGATGTTTGGAGCAACCCTCAGTGTAAACAACTATGAATTCGTGACAGCCGTCATGTGGGAATTGCCTAGGCTGGAAATCTGTCAATCCTTTTACGCCACGCAACAAACATTATTTGCATCCCTCAACGAAGCTATGTATATCACTCGTTTCTACGCTAGATAAGAAACTCCAATGTTTATTTGTTTCGCACTCTTTTCCAGGACTAGGTGCAGTGAATTTTTATAATGGTTGAACACCGCCTCCATCTGCGAAAATCCAGTTTATTAGGATCGCCTAGGACATTTTCGAAAAAAGAAAACGACTCAGAACGTTTTATATTCATTTTCTTTTTTATTGTAATAAACATTTACGAGACATCATATGAGAAGGGCAGAATATTTTTTCCCAAAAAGGTTTATTTATTCCCAAGCTTTCAATAAAGCTTAAGAGTAACCTCAACGCATATATTAAATCAAGCATTAAATAACGATAAACAATGCGCTATAATCAATCCATTGAAAGACGTCATAAATAATCTCTACAAGAGTGCAAAGATGGGGATTGGAATAGTGAAGCGACTCGATCCAAAAGCGAAAATTTGATTGCGCGTTTTGAAGTTTCGCCTTCTGCTAGGGAATTAACGCACTAATATGCAGCGGAAAGACGCATTTGCCCTCAAAAGCATAATCACATGCTGCTGTTTGACAAATGGAGTAATATTGATTCGCACATATAGACTTATGTGCAGATGTGTGATACTAAATTGATCACATAGGTGATTCGATAAGAGTTCATTGTGCATCTTTTCAGAGCGATGAAAATTGCCATTGATTAGTGTGTTTATCTTAATGTGCTCATTTGAATGAATGAATGCGTTGAGTAATCGAACATCATTATTAATAAAGGTATATGGAGCGATAAGCATTGTGATCGGAAGGCATCAAGAAACATCGTGACATAGCGCATGCCCAAGTTTTATTTTGCAAATTCCTTGCTTTTAAAAAATTTGTAATGTTCGGATGAGGAAGCCACAAATTTATGAGCACATGAGAGCATCATGAATGTGCTTCACTTAAAAAAAAACATCACTCATATGTATTCTGAGCCTATAGCCACTGACTTTGCCTTCTATTGAAACAGCGTTTTATATTTTCGTCCCATATATGCGCTTCAATGCAATCACACTTTCTTTTATAGTCTCATCATTAGCACAAAGGGAAAAAATGGCCTAGGCCATGCGCGCTGACAGCGTAAACGAAGATGTAGCCAGCCTTGCTCGAAGAGAAAGCGCAGCTGTGGTCACCGATGAGAAAACTGGCCAAATAAGGTCAGTGGATGAATTCAAGTGGCAGAACGGAACCACATTAGCCGTGAAATTGTAGCAACGATCACGATATGGTTCACTTTAGCCACTTGATCCCTTCTTTCAACGGATTCAGAGCTGTATTTTGCACTAATTTGCCGAGTTGAGACCTGGGCCACGTCAAAGCCTCAAAGGCACTAGTTGTGCACTTGGTCATGTTGTTCCACATTTTTAAATGTGCTATTTCAGTTGCACGTAGCTTTTGCAGTGTGATGGCATATGCATGATGTGAATATCCTGTGGTTCCATTTATGTGGTTCTTTCGCATATAGCATATTTTAGCTACGCTTCCACCCGAATACCAGCATTTCTCCGCAGCTGTGGCTCTATTACGTTGAAGCGAAGACTACGATGAGAACTGGAGCTGGAGAGTGGAATAAACTGAAGACCGGAACTAAACCTGAAATCAGAACTATGAATGCCCGTAAGAAATGATCGGAGTCCCTGATAAACTGACCCCGCCTTTTTACGCGCGATTTTACGCGCTTTCGTGTAATTTCGCTCATATCTTTAATACGACGAGCAGTGTCATGTTTTTTTTTTTTAATGAAGTAGCAAATCTCGTATATCAATATTTCGATATCTGAAACTGTCTAAGTTTTGAATGTGCTGTGCACTTTGCTGAAAGTGCTCTTAATGGAGATAGAAATCTGTATCATAGGCGACACCCGTTTGGCGCGGATTCGTATTTTAAATGGATTCAATATAGTGGTAATAGCAAACAAGAAGCACAAAGCACCTATCGTAGTTTCGAATCCTGAAAAGAGTGATGCATACGCGCGGAAAAAGTATGGCGCAATCACATGGCGTTGCTGGAGTGGAACACATTCCACGGCACATGCTCATAATCCAGAAAATTGGCTGTGCTTTTAAGGCTAAATTTAGTCGATGTACGCGAATGAGTCGATCGTTTGCGGTTAAGAAAAGCTGAAAAATAAAGTCAATCAGAAATGGTTGACAGCCACATGAAGAAGGAGTTTAACGCATATGATAATTGGTAATGGAACTTAGCACCCACTAGCAATTGTTTTATGCATGAATTAGTGCTAAATAGTTTGTATGGATCGGTGATTTCCACTATGCAATTTTATTTATCGTTGATGATGCTTACGACGGGTATCGAATGTGGTCCGTTAATTCAACGTATATCGCCAATTATTTATGCATAGATTTTTATTAATGTTGAAATTATTTAATAGCAACTTGAAATTCGAAATGGAAAAGACTAAATGGCCCATTGATGCAATGATAACATAATGCTGATAACACTTTATTCATGTGGATAGAGTTTGGGCTTATTTTATTAGCAATTTATATCAAATTTTTCAGCTGAAAATTTTAGTCGATATCTTCTTAAATTTGAGTGGAAATTGCAGATGTTATATGCATAACTTAATCATAACGATTAAAGCGAAAGATTTTTTTTCATCTTCATTTCAATATTTTATTAAAAAATTTTTTAATAAAAATGATCGAATATTTATTGCTTGAACAATTAAATCCAAATCTATTCATTAGAGTTGAACATACAGTACAAATGAACAATATCACTTTCTCATCGTTGAATTGCTTCCACTTAATTAGTGCTTCATTGATCCACGATCGATTAGCGCAATTTGCTTGTTGATTTGAACAGCCGACGCTCAACGTACCAATTCTTTGCTAGCGATGTTAATTCTCATAACGTTACTGCTCACTCTTCCAACATTGTTATTGCCACAGGTATGCTGATAGATACGAATTTATGTAGAGAAAATTTTTTATTATTTTCGAAAATTTGATAATTCTATTTTGTATTCTACGATACTAACTTATTTATATAATTTATTTATGGTTTTCATGTTTTTTTTTCTTCTGAAAATTTTTGTGTTGTTATAATGCGCTGATATTAGCCAGTTGAATGTTTTCGTAGTAATAAGCCAAATAAGGCAGCCATGGTTGATTTAGATCGGGAATATTATTACGCATACAAGACTGAAATGCTAAATTTGCTTTGCCAGGACGTATTACACATGTCTATGTCTGTGTATGTCGGTATATGTCGGTGTATTTGTTTGTCCGCATTGTCAACTCGGAAACCACCAATGCTAGAGTTCAGAAAATTTGCTAGTTGCACTATACACAATTATTTGATAGGTTACGTCATACTTATTTTGGTAAATATATTTCAAGAAAAATTATAAATATTTAAATGTGTTAATAATTTTGTATGCATCCTATATTGTACAAATATTTTGGATAAACGGAAAACATGTCTTCTGCAAAAGGCTTATATGAACTGCTAGATAAATTGAGATGAGAAGCCAATATTCATCTACATATTTAAATTTTCGCTGCTAATTTTTGGAACCGGTTGATCAGTTCAGCTTAGATGCGGAAGTTCATATCGTCTCAGCTAGCGCGTTTTTTTTTTTTTCATTTGTCTTTCTTACAATTTGCAGTATTTTTTTTTTTTTTTTGAATGGAGGGATATAGGGATTATGAGGCTTGCAAAATGAAAGGAAATTTGATGCAACAATTAAAATGCTTTCTAATTTAATAACGAATTTAATCAATGAACTCATAAGATGCTATGAATTAAATCATAAATCATCAAATCACTCAGTCATGAAGGAAAAATTATAGCAAATTGCCTTATTTAACCCGCATGAATTCGCGTTACGATGAGGAAAATTTGTTTTTATTTATTTAAAGAAAATAATAGTGAAAAAAACGTGCTATTTATGGAAATATTCAGACTTTAACAATAATGCGAGTGTGAGTGGGAAAAGTAGAATCTTATTTCAGTATACTCCCTTCTTGACTGAAGAGGATTTTATCAATGCTACAAAGATTGATTTGGACGAACGATTGGATCCCGAAATCACAAAACAGAATCATTTCGAGGGCGATATAAGTTTGTCCCATTTGAATATCTCTTGTAGATAATTTCTTCATAACTTCGAATGATTCCACAAATTCTAAGGAAATGATTTCAACTAATGTATACCGATTTCAATTCAAGTCGATTTACCTCTGATCCAAATTTTGCACCTAAAGTTCCTAAGCTTTGATCAATGAAAACAGTTGTTCGGTTTTTTTTTCTTGTGTAATTTATTGCGGGTTCAATGTTTCGATATTATTGATCTCTAAGTTATTGATGTGTTATCGATTTTTTTCGATCATGTAAGTTTATTGAATCTTATTCTTGAAAAGAGTTCTGCTGCTTACTCTTATCCAGAAATCTATACTTATCCAGGAATATCCTTTAAGTCCTGCATTGCCAAATGACGAATCGAGTGAAATGATTATTGGTGTGATCTATTAGCCTTATATGAAAATAACTTGCTCCTTGGATTTGTTAAACTTTAAGAACGGCTTTAATGGACCTGAATAATCCTTTGAGGTAGGGCTATACTGGAGTTATCGGAGTCGACAATTCTATTCATGAGATGAATTCCAGATGTGCATAAGATCATCATAAAAAAATGGAACCTATTTCAAGAACTATTTACCTGTTATTTGAGAGAAACGTTATTTAGGTGAGGTCACGTTAGGCTGGAACCTCCAAGTTTTACCTAGAGACCTCTTCCAGATATGCGGTGCACTCTCGTTTCCGCACAGAGAAAAGCATATTACTAAAAGTTACCCGTCCTTCTGTGTTGCTAACTTTTTACTGGCTTGGGCGACAATTTCTGACTGTTAGAAGTGAGTATATGCTGAGAGACCAAGATATTCTTTTTGCTCTGTGAATATTGAAGTCCCATGTAAGCAGGATCATATTGACAAGTATAAAAGCCCTAGGTATGCAGAATCACATGGCACGTGAAGAGCATAAAACGCTTTTCTTTTTTTTTTAGCAAACGAGAATCTTCAGCCGTTGAGCAACAACAACACTGAGGCATTGAAGAATTCAGTAAATCTACTGAGCCTTACATGGCCTGATGGAATTGTACCATATGTTCTCGAAGGACCATATACGTGGAAAGAGTTTGTTTTCTGAAGATTGCCATTCATATTGTCACTTTCATCGTTCAACTAACCGGATACTTCACTTAAATGTGCTAAAGAAAATAACCAAAAACTTTCAAGTTTTTTAGTCCGAATTGCAAAATTATGGCGCACCATAAAGCTCTAATAATTTGGGAAGGAGAAAGTTAAGATTGTTTTTTTAATTAAATTGGCTAAATCGAATATGTGGTTCGAATACTGTCGACTGGTCGAAAAATACGGATCTCGTTTACATCATTAGATGGATTTGATCGAATTCATTTAAAAAAGATTCTAAAAACATTTGTTATATATGATAGATCCAAAGAGAATCCATTTGCTAGCTGAGATACAACCGCTTTTCTATATCATTGCTCTTGTGAACTTCAAAAATGTGAACGACACTCTACTCTCTAGCAAAATTTCTATAAAGTTAATGAATAAAAAAATAATCACAATTGATGATAATATTTTAGACGGGCACATTTAGCTGCAGCCGTACAAGCAATCGAAAATAAAACATGTGTGAAATTTATTCCAAGAGAATCAAACGAAAGTGATTATATTTTAATTGTTTCACGACATATGGAATGCTCATCATTCGTTGGAAGAAGAGGTATCGTTCGTGGATTTCCAACTATTTTTTCACTGAGTTCTTTTTTTTGATACTTGCAATATTCTATAATATAATTTCATCCACTATGACGTTGGAGCGAATAGTAAAGGTTTCTCATTGTTCTATTACTTACTTTCTCACTAAATATAATTAAATATTACTACTACTAAATATCTAGCATTACTAATTTTTAGGTGGTGAACAACTTCTCAATCTTTATCATGGTTGCTTCGATCAACGAACTATATTACACGAATTACTGCATGTACTCGGCTTCTATCATGAACATAGTAGGTGATTTTCTATTAGAATGAATCTCAAGTTTTCATTCATCCTGAAGAGCGCCGTCGAAATATAAATGGAAGAAAAGGCAAACACTTGTGATTGGTTAGATTAGCCAAGAATTTTCCGGCGAATCCCAAAGAACGAAGTCACGCATAGAGGAAGAAAGGGTGAACTTTGTTGAAGAATATCGAAAATAATTTTAGGGGATACTAATTGCAGTTTGAATGTGTAGAAATTTAAGAACACAAAAATTCTCTTCGACCGCTAATCTGTATTTCTGAGCGAATTTTATAAACACCTTGTTCAAGACTTCATAAAATCAAATTACTTTACCTTTCATATTACTTGTATGGTCAAAGGTGGTGAATGCTTGAGTGAGAGTTTTTATTTCGATTTTTTTTTTTCAGATCGCTCTGATCGTGACAAATATGTGACAATAATTGATGAGAATATTATTGAACGTGATAAAGGTACGTGAAATTATTTTGCATATTTAATTTTTTTTTTGGAGAGTATTAAGCATTTCAAAAATATAATCCTTGAGAAAAAAATGGAAAAAATTTTCTTCGCAAATTTGTCTAGTTATGTGTTTTTTAATTTGGTTGATGAGAATTTATTATATTTTTGACTTTTTTTTGTATTCCATGCAAAATGACTTTGAGAGAATCATTTAATTGAGAAAAAAATAGATTGTAAAGCGGTTAAGGGAATAGTTGAATGAAATTGCTGCATTATATATGCTTTACTTGATTCGTGAAATTGCAACAAAATAGTAGTGAAAATTTTTGCATCCAACTGCCGTGTTTATTCGTTGCACCCTTCGGAAACCGTCATAAAGATTACGCCTAATAAGTAGATATGCTATTGAAACAAATTTTTTCAGATCGATTTACAATGAAGCGTGTTATACTTAACACAGAAAAGTGTAATGATTAAGTCCGCTTCCTGTTATACTTAAAACTTACTGAGAAAATTGGCGAAATTTCTGCAGTTTTTTTAATATGCAGTAGCCAATTGCTAAGAGAATCATTTGATGGTTGGATATTAGAAAATAAATTCAGCTTATACAGAAATTTTTTTTCAGCGCAATTTCTAAAAATCGAAACACGTAAATCACATCTATGGACACTCTATGATTATGATTCAATTTTGCATTATAATTCGACAGCGTTCTCCAAAAATAATAAGGAGACAATTATTCCAAAGAATAAGAATAAAATGATTGGTGTACGTATGAAACTTTCACTATACGATATTACTAAAATCAATAAACTTTACTGTACTGGTAAGTGCGATTGTCTTCTCTTTTCGGATTTAATTTGACCGACTTTTAATAGCTGAAATTTTAGATACTAGAGTTCATTAAGCGTTCGTAAGGGATCTCACTCAATGAAATTCGTCCAGAAGATATTTAGGAGCCTTTTTTCTATGACGGAAGTTTCTAGGTAGGGAGAAGGTGGGGGGGCGAGGGTGACAGGAAGGAAGGGGAGGAAAAGTAAAGAGGAATGATCGGGGAAAAACAGCTAAAATTGAGTTTCGTTTGCATTAAAAATTTTTTTTAAATTCAATAATCGTCGAATTTCTTCGTTTGCAAACAAATTCCATAATTTCATCTTGCGTTTAAATAGAAAAAATTAAGAAAGTACTCGAGCGAGAATGTTAGCGGAAGAATTGCTGGATAAAGTCACAACACTTGAGGCTGACTCTAATGCTCTCAATGAAGCAGTCGATTCATGCAAAAATGGTACTATTTCGTATTATATTCTTTAATAATATTCAAATTTTTGGAAATTTTATTAACACCCGTATTCATATTTCATCGAAATTTCGAGATGATATTCATTGGAAACGAAGAAAAAAAACGTATGGATAAAACTCAAGTTCGAAGAATTTTTCTTTTCTTATATTAAACTCATAAATAAGAATTCGATAGTTTAATATAGTTTTACTTATTTAATTACTTTTTATTTGCTTTAATCGACTAAGCATTCATTATGAATACATGTCTCTTCATGTCGCTTCCACTTCCGCTTAGATGAAGTTGTAAGGAGCATGAAAGTTAGAGCTTAGGTTCGTCGCCTGCTCATGGGACATTGACGAGTCGAGTAGTTTCATATAGATGAGAGGTAATTAACTTCATTAGTATATACGAAGATGAAACAAATGAAAAACATTCGAGCAATATCACAAAACTTTCCATAGTGAAATTTTCACAAAGTTTCGCACAAGAAGTCTATCATATAGCTCTTTTTTTTCTGAATTTGTAATTTCTAATTTTTCCGCTGATTCTAGGTCGTTCACACAAACTGCAATCAATAATCATCATATATTCAAATAAAATATTCCTAATATTCTTATCATTAAACTCTATAGAAGTCGGAAATAAATTTCAGAATTGCAAACACGCGTTGATGAGATGTCAAGTAAAATGGCAGCTCTTGAGCAGAAGCTTATGAATGTTATGATGGAAAGACGTGGTATGCTAATGCTTTATTAAAACAGTTCATTTCATTAATGATTCATTCAAAAGGGGATGTGATATCGGGAAACCCACCATAAAGGTACAAAGTCACTGATATTAAACTATTCTTTTGATATAATTGAGGCATTTTGCAATTATTATTTATAGTAAATGGAAATGTTATTATAACACATTTCTTTATTATCTTCCTTATTTCTATGATAGCTAATAGAAAGCTTACCAAATAATTCATTTTGTTATTTCGCCTGAATATTGCTGATGATCTTGATAGCGATGAAAAAAAAGTTCATTTTTCCTCCACACTCAAACGGTTATGCCCAAAAGTCAGCTAGGATTTATAACGATTCTGCATAAAATTACAGAAATTTTGAGGATCTAGAAGAGAAAGCGATCCAAGAAGCGTTGCTTTACCTTACTTTACTTCAATCAACAAAGTACTCATTACAAACATATATCTCTTCATATCGCTTCCACTTCCGCTTAGGTGAAGTTCCGACATCGTACGAAGGCTACGGTTTAGACTCCTTGCCTGCATATCAGTTGCTGACGAATCGCTTCACCGTTGCTCCGCTAAGAAGAAAGGCGGTAATTACTCCGCCGCGTTCGTCCCAGTAAGCGTGCTGGCCAGAATGGCTCCGAAGGACGGAGCCAGTGGACCTAGGTAAAGCCCCTGCAACCGACCAAGAAATAACCACTACGAAAAAATGAATGATTCGCTATTGGCCACTGTGCAGTCAGTTGCAAATAACCAATAGAAACCACTGCTAACCAACAGCAGCCAATAATGTGAGATAAACTGAATTCTTTGTCGGATAACGACTCTTATATCGATCCATGTTAACAAGGAACTTCTCTATGATCGGAATACACACTCCTGCAGCTCTCCCACGCTTTCTTTCCATTTTACCCTCCTCTTACCACCCACCCTGTCCGTAAATTCCTTCACTCTGTTGCTATTGCCATCAAAAGTTGATGAGGAAGCAACAAAAAAAGGAGAAAGAGCGATAATTTGTGAAGAAAAAGTGCTCTCCAGCTTTAATATATTGTTTTATTAGGATATTTTCTAACAAGGAGACTATCATTTTATACTGTTTTTATTATGAGGCGGAAAAGAATTGTAGAGTTTATAAACGCTAGCGTTTTACAGAATGTTCTTGTCCACCAGGACCATCAGGACCTCCAGGACCACCAGGTGCAGACGGTAGAGATGGTGATTACTTCATTTTCTTTCATTCAGCATTAGTGTTCTTCTTTCTTTTCAGGAGCACCACGACCTTTGACGTTTATAAAAATTTCATATTATGCATGTAAGGAATTGGCGAACAGAAATTTCCATGAGATGGAAATTGATAGACAATAGAGCCTGCTCGTGGCTGCGTTGCTTCCATTTCATGCACGTTCAGTTGCTGTGCTGTCTCACTTGGGTAAAAAAAGATTTCTGCTTCATTGCTATGCTAATATCCCCAAGTAGTAAAGTTTTGACATCGTTTTATATTGGAGCCGATTGAGCGAAACTCTATGAAAAATATGGGCAATATAAGCTGAGTTTCTTTGGATTAATTATAGTCACTTGCAAATTTCAGGTCGACAAGGCCCGAGAGGTGAAACAGGACCGCCAGGTCGGAATTTTGTTGTTCGAATGAATTTTTCTTCTCTCACCTCTTTACAAAAATGGAAGCACATACCAGTCGTGATTGCGTTCAGCATTTTAAAGCAAAAATTTTGTCATAGTTTCTAGATTAATTATCCGCAAAATGGTGTCCCAACATCGTTTTCGCTCTCCAGACTGGACAAAAAAAAGCTTCCTAAAATGCACCTATAGTATACTGCACGGTGTGATGATTGCCTCTTAGCTGAATAACTTTGGCCAGTATTGAATTGTACATATTTTTTACTCGTGCTTACTCAATGATAACGATTGAAATTGAGCAATAACAACATTCGATTACTAGTCATTTTCTAAATTTTCCAAATTGCCTCATCACTTAAATACTCTTACTTTTTCTTGCTATGCTCACTTGTTCCTATAAAGTGGATTAATAGTTGGCGCTTAGATTTAAATAGTTCCTACATTGCTTTTTCCTTTGACCGGGATTTAAGATCTACAAAGTGGCATTATTTGTGTGTGTGTGTATAAACGTTTCATTTGAAAGTGTTGAGGGAAATAGGAGTGAAAACTTCTTAACAACTTCTATACTTACAGGACCTGCAGGACCGAGTGGAAAAGACGGCAAGGATGGTCAGCGTGGACAAAGAGGTTAGTTTTGATATTTATGTGTTTATCGTATAGAAATTATGCACCTAATGAGTTTCATCTCCTCTATTTAATGACTTATATTGTTGGAAACAGTCGTTGGCTTCAAGCGCTGTATTTATAACCTTAATGATCTTTATGGTATGCGGAAATCATGTTCTACGTTTAAATATTTTCAAACTCGTAAAAATAAACAAAAATTCATTCACTCCAGACTGAATTTAATAACTGCATTATATATCTGCTGATGAAAGCTGAAAAATATTTTCTTATTGAGTAGGAATTCTTTTTCTGTTGATTTTCCACTTATTTGCTAAGTCAAATATCATGTCGACGAATGTTTTTGAATTTTATGAATGCTTACATTTTGATAGTGGGATTTCTGAGGAACCGCCGTTTTCGACGAGTGGACATTTGAGCAGCTGTCACTTTGACAACTTTGAAAATGGCCATATGTTCATTTTGACAAGTTCTTTTTGCTTACTATGTGCGGAGATATGATTCGTTGAAGCAATCGTTCCACTAAACCAATGCATTTGCACCAAATTCGAAGCCGTTTCAAAGTATGCGACATTTCCCCGTGATTGAAAACTAAAATCCACCGAAAATGTTTTCAGGCGAACGGGGCGAGCGAGGTGAACGAGGACCACCGGGTTCGCTTTATAGTAAGAAACGTGACCTATAAACCAGGAAACTAATCCGAGTGGTGAATTTCCTGGATTTAATTTCTCTGAAAGCACACAACTCAAGAAATCATTACATAAATATTCACATTTATTTTTTGCTTTCTTCTGTTAGAAAATTCACTAAATTTTCTTCAAAAATATTTTCACTCGTTCTCTAAAAATTTCTTCTTTTGTTTCCTATAATTCAACATTTTATTGCATTCTCAAAGTTTCTGCAACAGATATACCGAAGTGGATCAACTTTTTTCGAACGCAAACAAATTTTCAAATTATCACTTTTTTTGCAACCAATATCTATTGCATCTGGACAAATGCTCATAACTGAAAGACGATCAATATCGATTTCTGATCAAAAAATTGAAAATTCGTTGATAAAGGCCATAGATTGTCAATGATAAGATTGTTGACACAACGGATATATTTCATTGGGAAATATTCCTCATAATATTTCATTGCATCATTTTACTATTCATTATTAAAATTTCATTAATTAACAAACGTATTACAGGCAAAGATGCGGTAACATTCTTATGCAAAATTGTTTGTGCGAATGGCTTTTTACGGAAGAGGATTAGTGAATGTAAATGCTAAATTTATTGGAATATCCACTTGATATTGTTGTTAGTTTTTCTGAGATTTACAGCTTGAATAAACCTCTCTAATATTCTTATCCATGGATCATGCGGAGCAAAAATGAGTAGTGATCTTGCCAATCTATTCCTTATCACTCCAAGCTTATCATCCAAAACTTATCAAATCAGTCAATCCAAAGAAAATGATGACTGTACTACGAAATAAACATTCAAATTTATTAGTTCATAAAAAGTACGAACCAATTATGATTATATTACTGAAAATGACTACTAATATCGTAGAAAAATTCAACTTTTGAGTCTACTTCATCTCGATTTTTATTCTTCATTCAAGAGGACAGTTTAATTTTTTCATAGTGAACAGTGGATGATATGCGCTCTGAAACAAGTTGCCCTAGCTGGAAAACTTTAGCAAAAACAATCTAAAAAACATCCACCATAAAATACGTGTTATTTTTGAGAGTTGATTTTCTGAGGAAATTTTTTTCAACTTTTTTCGAGGTGTTTATCAAAACTGCATCTAATTTGAGGATAAAAGTTAACTTTCATAAATTATCTCAATGCAAAAAGAAATGTTCATTTTCCAAATGAGCGGAAGTTTTTGAGAGCCATGTAATGTCGCCCAACGTAGCGAATGCCACCACTGATTTAGTTTCTAAAAAATTTCGCTTTCTAAGAGTTCTGAAGAAGGTCAATTGCTTCAGCTTTGAAAGGCGAAAAATTTGCACATGTAAATTTTTAATCTACTCGTTTTTGTCTCATCTATTATGTTCAATGTTTCGAGAATTATTGACTCCGATGATTTCAATACCTTCACATAAGCAACATTCGAAATATTTATTATTTCATCGTAGCAAGAATGTTCCATTAAAGAAAAATTCTATAGAACAATTTGGAAGGAATTTCTCTAAAGAAAGCAAACAATCCAAATAGATGACATAGGAGGCAACATAAACGGAATAAAGAATTTTTCTGGGAATAAGGAGATGCTAAAAGTATTTTTGAATGGCACAGATTTCTAGTGCCAAATTTCTTCATGGGAACTACACTTCTATTTCCTCTCCCTCTCCCTACCCTCCCCATAACTGATTCCGCAAATAGCTAGACCAATAGTTAATAGGCCTCACTATTGTTTAGAAAATCCTTTATACAGTTGATGCCATACGAAATGAAGCCAGTAAAAAAAAAAAAAAAATTCAGTTTATAAATACCAATTTTTCTACATAAGCTTCATAATTGAAGTCCACATTATCGCGATAGGTTTTACACCTCAAAGAGGATAGTAATTTTACTACTGTTCGTACCACTTAAATAATTATATATTCAATTAAAAATTGTAGAAACTATCGCTAAGCTGAATTTATTTGCAATCAACTGGAAAAGAGAATTCTACGAGTATAAAAAATCGAATCGAAGAGATGACAAAAGAATATGCTAATTAATTTTCATAGCTCATATTAATATCAATTAACTGCTGTTACCAATCAATGAGTGTTTCTTCTGAAAAAAAAAAAAAATTCTAACGCCGAATTTTTTGAACTTGTCTCATTTTTCATTGTTTTTTACGTACATTTAAAGAGAAGAACAGAAAAAAAAAAGAAAAAATTAAGAAAAAAACGAGATATTCGGAAAAATTTCAAATGAGAAAAATATTTGCAAAAAAAAAAAAAATTATGATTGACTAAGCGTTCATATTATGATGACGCAATTATTCTTGTTCGTCGATTTTTACGTGAAGTCGTCGCTTTAGATATGAACGACAAACTTCATCCGGATCGGCGTATATTTGCACTCGAAGTGGTATCGATCCACAAAGTATCGTACGGAATGGTGGTTCCCAAACATCATCTGGGCGTCGGAAACGAACATAATCTATAAATGCAAGCTTTTAGAGCAATTAAATCTTATCAATTTTCTTAGATTCTAGTAACATTATGAATTATCAATCAAATCTAGTTATTTCCTGGTAATTTTCGAAACTGGTCGGTCACTTGAAAGAGATGAAAAAAGCGCATAACGTGCCAGCTTACTTGGCGCACTTTTCAACTTTCTAAAATTCTATCTACTCTACATGATATTTCAAATACCATATTGTAGCTTTCTAAAAACGAAACTGCAAAAGAAACATACTTAATTCGACATCTGCAAATCAAAAAAAAAAGAACAATGGAGAGACAATCATTGCCGTTAATATTTATTCGCTTCATATTTGAATTATAGTTTACCAACGAATGCTTGTAGCTTCAGTATTTAAAGAAAAAAATGAAAGTAAGTGAATATAAACAAACTCACTTCGACCCCCTCCAAGAAAAGCTTCAGCGACAAGGAACAAACATGATAAGACAACTATCACATTAACCTTCATCATTTTCCAAACTGCAAAACAAGTTTTTGAATACAAAAATTGAATATATTTGCGAGATTGTATGGCACGATCGCAAATTTAAAAACATTTCGATGAAGAACCTCCGGATTAAAACTTCCTTGAAGCATTTGATAAGGAAATACTTGAAAAAGCTTCCCTACGTATACAGAGAAAGTACACATTTATTAACATATGAAGATAAGTTTTAAATTTCTATTCGCACACGAATTGAAGTTTTCTCGACTGTATGAAAGTATTCTAGCATCAGTAATGAAAGCAAAACGATCAACACAAGCGATGTACATTTGAACAGTGAATGAGTGATACGCTTAAGGGAACATCTGCTTGAGGCTTAAAGTGGTACGCCCTCTGATGTTCCCAATGGAATGCGTCGATCTACTTTTTTTTCTTGGATTAGTCCACATTTTTCAAGAACAGCAACTTTAATGCGACGGAAATATCATGAAATAACGTCACAAAGTATGCTATTGAATGAGTAAATCAGACAGAACTTATTATAATCCAATTCCTCCAATAAAGCCCAATAGTTTAGTGTGATATGCAAATTTGAAAGGAAAAATTTGCATATCACACTTTGCAAATGTGATATGTTTAGGCAAAATTTGCATATGCAAAATTCACATTTAGTAGTTCCAGTTAGAGAATAAGGTTTGCCCTTTGAGAAGTTCCATCGAACGTACTCTGTTCACTCGATGTTCATTTATGGCGACGAAATTTGTATGTATTCTACTCCACTTTCCAGTAAACCAATTTTTCAACATATAGAAATATATATGTGGCTGAAGACTTCGGTTGTATTAAGAAGTAGATAGTTTCAACTAAAAGTTTGAGTTGTTGGTTTCTTCAACAGTTAGCTGTGATAATGCGGTGAAAATTTTCAGTGTTAAAATTATTGTTAGCTCCTGTTTTCTCGCCACCACGCAATAAAACGGGCTTGAGCGAGAGCATGAAATTTCCACATTTCAACAGTAAATTCTATGCGATAACAAAGGCATTTAAGGTATGGACAGAGAAGCTCTTGGTGAACTTACATTCATTGCCAAAATTGTTTTTTTCTTTTTTTTTTTTTTTGCAAATCAAAAGTGAAAGGTATTCTACTCTTACTTTACCATTGATCGAAATTCCCAAAAAGGGTTTTTTTTTTTGAAAAAGCATAACAAAATAATAAAATATGGTACTATCTCATACGTGTGCTATGTTATTCATGCTATTAAATCGAAAAAACTTGCAATTTCACGGCTATTCATGTGGGAAAGCATTAGAGAATTAGAAAAAAAAAAATAAATGTACTAAAAAGTGAAATATTGCCTAAAAGCTTGAAATGCTGCACAATCAAATCCCAACAGACGAACACAGTGGGATCATCCTGAAGAATGATGTGGCATACTGGAGAGGCTATTAAAACGACGAACTGAAGAAAAGAACACACGACCAAATATGCCAATTTTGCCGTCTTCGTCTGCATAACGAATGTTTATGCACATCCCGTTCCGACACAATTTGCATTTCCTCTTCAAGATTTTTTATTTTTTATTTTTTGCTATAATTTCAGCAAGATAGAAAGATTTTCAATATCCTTTTCTCATAGAAATTTGCTCAATTTTTCATAAACAATTTTTTCCTCGCATAAATAAATAAAAATTATAAATAATCATCGCACCTAAGCATAAATTAACCTTTCGAATAAAATCAATCATATTGATATGAAATAATTCAACCTAAATGGATGACGTTGATAAAGTGAAATGTAGGCAAGAAATGAATTGGATTTTTATTAATATTATAGAAAGAATTTATCATATTACAGCAATTTAGCAGTATTGATAAAACAATTGTTGCTTATCACAGAGAAAATTTATTATGACTATTTACATATATGATCATAAAAATTTTCTTTTAAATCATATTAGAGCATTATCAAAAATATACAAAGATATTTTTTATTAGTCACAGATTGAAATTGACGAATGATAGGGAAAAAACAGTGATTTAGCATATAAATGCAACGCCAAAGAGGGTGATAACAACAAGAGAAAAATTAGTTGAAGAAAAAATTGTTACGGGAAAATGATCTCCCCTAAAATTCATCCGACTCCTCAAATATCAGGATAGGAGCTGCATGGAAATGTCGAAAAGTAGGAATCGAAATTTTAAAGTAAACATAACACTTACTCTTAAACTGCATAAATAAAATAAAATTGAGAGAAAGATTATATAAGCTATCAGAATTCTTGAGTTCTGGAATCAGGACCGGAAATCCGGTAGAAATATGCTAAAGCTTTATTTTATCCATCTTGTGAGCTAAGCTGGATTTAAAAAAAACTTGTCTACATTTTTTTTTTTGTTTGGTAAAGGTTTTGATGGCCGAGTAATTGCCACTTTTACGCATGTTTTTGAATGCCAATACAATCTGGATAATTCTCTAAGGACGGCAATTTCAATGACATGATATAATTGATCGGTAGAGCAACAATGCTTATCACATTGAAGCAGATTGGCAAGTTAAGTGAAGTGCCTAAACGAAGACTAGCAGTTTCAATGAATACACACGCAATTCGAAAATTTTTTATGAATAATGTACTTTCCTTATTGTTAGATTGCTTTAAATTCCTAACGCCTTCATGCAATTTTGTAGGAAATGGGCGACTACAAATTAGCATACTACTTCGAAATATTTTACGGCGCTACAAGTTAGAAATTAATGCAAAAATGCTAAATTTGATTGTTGCAAAAATGCATTTTTTATTTCTTAGCTTTCTGTTATTTCTATCAGCGAAACGAATTACGAAGTCATAGCACATAGCACAAATACGAAGTATTTCTATTTAATCGGTTGAACTCAACGGCGAAGGAAGCTGGAGTTAAGAAGTTTGGCGAATAGAATATACAACATAGACCCTCCTACAACATAGTTTACAAGGACCCAGCAAACACGAAGAATGTTGTAGAGAACTAGAAGAGCTGAAAACAAGAAGGCATCTTGCATCACTCGGGTCACAAAAAACGAGTGTTCCCCTGAAGGAAATCTGCACAAAAAGACTCGCTTGAATAAATCATGAGGGCATTCTTCGGCATATCTTACTATTGGTTTTAATCTGCGAAGATATGCCCTCAGATGTGCAGAATACGAAAGGGTATATCGTGTCAGCTCTTTTGACGCATTTCTTGAGGGTATTTCGACGCCAAGCATAAAGGCTCATTCACAGTTGCACGAATTGTTGATATTCATGTTACGAGTATTTAGGTCGAGTATTTAGCGTAATATAATGGTATCGTTGTTGAAACATCTCACATTATTTGGTCTCCGATTTCATAATTCGGCTTTTTTTCATTATTCGATTTTTTTCTTACTTGTGGTCTCCACGTTTTCTTGAGATTTTTTAAGATAATTCAAAAAAAAAAAAAATTTACTCCACATAGCAAAGGGAAAATCTACAATCGCATACAATCCTATATATAAATACTATATGTTGTTTTATCACCATTTTTGTGAAATTCATTACACCATAAAGTAGAAAAACCACATAATCAGCAGATGAATTCATAAAATTTCTAAAGGAATTTCGTCAGCTAGCCTAGTTGCATTTACAGCACCACCCTTAGGTGGAATATATTAGTACTTGTTGAGTTTCGTGCTTAAGATCGTTGCAAACAAAAATCCTTTCATTAATTTCTTTTTTTCTTGCATTTTTCATTAAAGTTTTCTCCTTTATGATTCGATGCGAATGAAATTAACTCAAAAAGGCGAAATTCTTTCTCACGATAGCAAAAGACGATAATCTTTCAGCTATTTGTCTTAGCATTTTTATTTGTTGATTCAATTATATCTACGAGTTTCTCGGAAATTTTTTTTTTGATTCCAAATGTGGATTGAGCAAATGCAACCTATGATTATCAAAGCAAAATTTTAAAAAAAATCCTTCATGTATTTATGACAGCCGAGAAAAATTGTTTCCATTTTATTGTTACAAAAAAAAAAATGTTTCATATTTTATTTTAGTAAGTTAATTTCTTATTAATTCATTTGATTTTCAAGTATTCTATTGAATAGATCATCTAATTTGGCTAATTACTTAATTCCCGGTTAATTGATTAATTTCTATCTTCTGCGTTATAAGGGAAGAAAATCAGAACTTCAGCGATAGTAAACACCTTCTACTTGATTTATTAACCTATTAAGTAACCATAAGAAAACATCGCTTAGTGATCATCAAAAGTGCTGTTTTTAGTTTTCTTTCGTGAAAAACACCCTATAAAGGGTTGCGTTATATGTGTTGCATGAATGGTTTGCAACGAAAAATCCGTTATATGTGATTGCTTCATTCTTCTTTATCAACGTATCGCCAATCGATTGCAGTGAAAAACAAAAAAAAAACTCCATAAAGGCACACGACAATAGAGAAATAACAATAAATCTTTACGTCTTAAAACATTAATCTCATGCACTCGTTTTCAAATCTATTAAAAAAGAAATAAAGGAATTCTTACATTTATATTTCATTCTAAATATGCAAATTAAAAGAGTAACCACTAGGGAACACCTATAGAGAATTTTACTGTCAACAAACAAACAATCGAGTGATCCAGTTGTTAATACAGAGAAGGGAAGAGAAGAATAGAGGGAAAGATGGAGGGGAAGGAGGGAGGGAGTGATTGAAGCAAACAGATTGAAAAGTAGTGAAAGGTAAGCGACAAATAGTTTCAAATGACCGTCTAAGATGCTAATCTTCACCACAAGTGAAGGAATATAAACCAACAGCATATGGCTCGCAAAGTGCAATATAACACTCAACACATATTCTGATCTCGAAATACCAATGAAGTTAACGCATCAATTCTAACATGAAAAATAATCGTCGGGCATAGAAAAACCTAGCTGAGAAAGAAACTAAAAATTGAAGTATATTCAGTATATTTGAACCAAAATTCTAAAATTAGATAGGCAGACAGCTGTCACTTTGTAGTTTAGACGATGCGCTTTATATTAGGGTGCGTAAAAAGTGGAATAGAAGTTTTAACGCTGGCACGCATTATCCGGATGTATTTTCCGGCTTCCTCAGACAATCAGCTCTATTCAATTGTGCAAGTAAACAGACTTCGATATTGTAAAAGCTAGAATCGTGAACTTCAGTTGACGTCAACAATGAGAGTAGTTATCATCAGCAGAGAGAGGAAAATGTCATATGTTGGAGGGTGAAGTTTGGTTTGAGAAGGGGGAGGAAAGTGGAATCGAGTGAGATTTTGTGATTCTAATTTTAACAAAGAAATAAAAGCCGTTTGTTAAACTTCAAGGATATCTCATCATTCTTACTCGCCTAGCCATTCATCCTCTTTCATATCGGCTTCTCTCTTCTTCCTCTCCGCCTCTAATCCTTTATCATGAGAGCAAACATTGATGAGAATAAGAAAAATTAATTATTGCAACGTCGATCACAAACCACATCTTTGAGCGACGCAACATGCGTGTCCTCATCTCAGGTTTCCTCTCCCCTTCATCGTTAAGTGTCATATGCCGTCCGGAAATTAAAATATAAGAGCGGTTTCATCGATCAGGCACCATTCCTATTTTCCTTACATAATGATTAGTTAACTCAATAAGGGACCCTCAAGTACTTTTTTTTTCATTTATTGTAAAACAAATTCGAATGCACAACTTTGATAGTTCCATTGTACAAAAATTATTCTGACCAAAATAAGCGATGACCACACACGGAGTACGTAATGGGAACGTATGTGGAAAATACCATTAAATTCTAGGGAATTAAATTAAAAGCTAATCGAATGTCAAATGTATGTTTCATGAGCTTCTAGTTGGAAAAAAATAGTTTTTTTTTTGACAATTGGGCTTCAAAATAGTCGCAATCGCAATGTAGCTAGAGAAAATCTAATTTGATTATCTCGCTTTCGTAGATCCTGAGAAACGCATCAAAAAACAAAGCCAATATTAAGGCGTCATTTTAAGAAAAGTTCACTCTTATATCAGAAAACGACGCCGTATAAAAAAAGAGGTATTCTAAGCCGCTCAATTGCAATATTGAGCTTCCGCAAATAAAAGTGAGCCGATTCTTTAGTCTTTGTTTTAAGCGCTTAAAAAATTTAAACGGTACATCTCTGAAACGAATTTCCAATGTAAAATATTTATGTCATTCATAGAACAAGTGTCCTCAAGAATCGTAGAATTGCAATATTGCAATAAGCTCATATTTCGCTTAATAGATCATGAAATATGAGAGCCTATTTGCTATTTCAGATCTAAGCGATAGATAATTTGATCGTTTAAAAAGAACTACTACGAATTCAGTGATGTATATTAGAAACTTTTGAGATAATATATAATACTTTCCTAGGATTCTATATTTTCGTTTAGTCACTTAGCATCAGCAAAGGTTCTCATTTCAGTTTTCAACAATTTTTCAAGTATAGGCGATGATTTTATAAAATTAGCACCCCTATAAAGCGTATGTGAACATAAATTCGTCATACAGGTTCTGAGTATCTCAAATAATGAATGAATGTTGCTAGAAGGAATCAATCCCAAATCCCCACCATTAGAGTAGGAGTTGTAGCAATTTGCCTTTTTTCGTTGTATGAAGGAAGATAGATACTTATTCGACCTAAGAGTGTATATCACTCAGCTCCTAGTTCATCAGAAAGGACAGTGTGCAATAGAAATTATTGAGAAAAAACTTTCGCTAAAGGAGGGAGGTGATAGAATAGATAAGCTTAAAAAATGTGACATTTATTTACATTTTAAAGGGATGATACGATTTAGGTGGATATTTGAGACAATTACAGTAGCTTCGCCAAAATAACAAATCATCTGTTGGTATTTGTATGGAAGGTACCATAGCGACAATATACTAAACCAAACAAGAAGGCTCGAAATTTGTTGACTGTTTAACAATCACTTACCGGCCATTGTTAGGGTGAGCTCAGGAATTTTTTAAAAAGTTAGCGAAATTTTGAATCGATGGAGTATGGGTGGGAAATAAATTATGCCTATGATTTTAACCAATATAAGTATTGCTTTCTATAAGGCAATATGTTACATTATGTTGCGTATTTGTAATACAAACCTTTCTAATTAGCGAAAATATTAAAATACGTATAGCGTGCATTTACGCTGATGTGTTTTCCCATTTGTTTCAATAGCCCGCTTGTATTTGGTGGTTGTTGTGCGTTTGAATTCATAAAAGATGAACCGCTTTATTACTACAAAGGATCGGATCATCGCCCACCATTCTCTAAAGTCTTTGAAGATACGACATAAGAAAGAAATACGAATCGGTAATAAACATCAATCTAACGTTATTTTATAGTGATTAATGTGCACACAATGCAAAATGCAATATAGGTAAATTGTGTATGAAAATGTCGCAATCTTTACAGCAAATTAATTACGATTCTTGCAATTCTCTCTTCAATAATGCCAACAGATTGCAAATGAGTGTACATTTCGCTGATATAGTGCATTTCGAATAAAAATAAAAGAAAAGAAAAGAAAAAACAAGAAATCTTTATTGTGATATTTGGAAAATCTCTCTCAAGAATTGTTTTAATTTTCACTTTGGCATGATTTTTCTCTTTCTCTCTTTCTTTCTTTGCGTTTTTTTTTTATTGCCAACTTGTTCTCAAATAATTTCAACGTTCGTTTTTCATTGTTTTCGCTCATTGACAAGCGATTCCGACTATTATTATTTGTACAGAAAAAAAACCGACAAGACAACGCCACCTACGTCGATGCGCTTCGTTCGACCTCTTTTTTTGGTGACATCTGCCCTATGGTGTACATATCATCTATATAAAGCGTTCAACGAAACAATGATCATATCGTCGTCTGGAGATGTTCCGCTCACAACTAATCGTCATCCTTTGTGCGGCATATGCCTCATTTGTTGCGGCGATCCCGGTTGATAACGGCGTTGAGGGAGAGCCGGAAATTGAATGTGGCCCCACCTCAATCACAGTCAACTTTAACACTCGAAATCCATTTGAGGGCCATGTTTATGTGAAAGGGCTCTATGATCAAGAAGGATGCCGTAACGATGAGAACGGACGTAGCGTTGCTGGTATTACGTTACCATTCGATAGCTGCAATGTCGCAAGAACCCGATCGCTTAATCCACGCGGCATCTTCGTGACGACGACTGTGGTCATCTCGTTTCATCCACTCTTCGTCACCAAAGTCGATCGCGCCTATCGCATTCAGTGCTTCTACATGGAAGCCGACAAGACAGTCAGCACTCAACTAGAAGTGTCGGAAATTACGACTGCCTTCCAGACTCAGATCGTTCCGATGCCAGTTTGCAGATATGAGGTTAACTTATATTTGCTTTGGCACATATCATTTAACGGACAACGCCAACTTTTAGGTCCTCAACTGGACTGTTGATAGGATCGCGATGCGTTGTAAGCTAAAACACATCAGACGACATTATGTAGACTCGGAACGCTAAGCTTATACAGTAATACATCTGAAAAGCAGTATGTGGGAAAGCGCGCCAGAGAAGCTAGCACAGTGTGCGCTTTAACAATTTCTTTCAACACAACAGCAAATTTAAGGAAAAATAAAAAATATGCAATAGTGAATTTATATTCTAACCGATCGCCTGCAAAAATCTTCTACAGCAACATTTTTTTGGCCAAATTGATCCAAAATGAAAACTACACTAGTCACGAATTGCTTTGAGAGCTTTTTTATGTCTTAAAGTATGCACAACTCC
The DNA here is from genome assembly GCA_022845575.1 of Baylisascaris ailuri. Taxonomy (NCBI): domain Eukaryota; kingdom Metazoa; phylum Nematoda; class Chromadorea; order Rhabditida; family Ascarididae; genus Baylisascaris; species Baylisascaris ailuri. Next base: position 9,161 of record JAAVTS010001987.1, on the reverse strand, counting down.
CTGTTGAATTTAATGAATTATATTCCCCCGGGGTGTCGTTGCTCTAGCTTTATACGATCGCCAGTGCTAAGTTCCGAAAAAAAACAAAGGTAGACCCACACATATGCGTACATTGCTTTCCCATAAATCAAATTACAAAAGCAAATTTTTTGTGCAAATAACTATTGTTGCACTAGAATTCAGTGTTCATCACAAGCGAAGCATGCAGTCAATTTATAAGAGGAAATTAACAACGATAAAATCTTGTCGTTTCATCCTACCAATAAGATTGAATTGATAATTTTAGCTATTTAAACTCATTTATTTAAACATTTCTTTGTCGAAAATGCTTTAACATTTTACTTCCGGTAACTTCTGATCTATCTTATACAGCCGCTTTTGATGGTAAAATCAGTGATAATAGTGTCTTTAGGAGGGTTTTTTCATCGCTAACTGATAGACGATAGTATTATAGATTCTCGATGGTGGACCTAGTGGACAACCAATACAATTCGCTATAATTGGTCAACAAGTATATCACAAGTGGACTTGTGACTCGGAAACTGTTGACACATTCTGTGCGGTTGTCCATTCGTGCTTCGTTGACGATGGTAATGGTGACAAAGTTGAACTCATTAATGAAGATGGTTGTGCGCTTGATAAATACCTACTGAATAATCTCGAATACCCGACAGATTTAATGGCCGGTCAAGAGGCACACGTCTATAAATATGCCGATCGATCACAACTCTTCTATCAATGCCAAATTCGAATCACAATCAAAGAACCGAATAGTGAATGCGAACGACCAAAATGCAATGAGCCACAAGGATTTGGTGCCATTAAATCGGGAGGAGCCGCAAATACACCGAAACAAGCACTTCGACTTCTTAGGAAGCGTGCCGCTGATTTCGATAATACAATGGATGTTCGCACTGATATCAGCACATTGGATATTTCTGATCAGGTCGAAATTTTGCTTTTTCTTCATTTCCTATTTTGCATACTTTAGCGGTTTATTTTACTCGGAAATGACTCCAAAATTCAACTTAGGCATTCAAAAAAAAATATGTGCTATAAGAGCGAGCAATGGTTTCATTAAATAGAAATGTGACAGCCGATCCTAATAGAAGAGATGAGCGTACTGCTTCCTGAACTACTGATACCTTGGAATTCCTAAATAAGGAGGTGTTCATCGTATGCAGCAAACTAGCAAACATCAAAGCCATGCTTCTCGAAATATACAAACTATGCTTACATTACAGGCTCAAGCATTACCAGTTGATCTGCGCCATCGTGCTCGTCAGCACTATGGTCAGCCGGTTGTTTTGTCAGCGGTTCAGAACGGCATTTGCATGTCACCAATGGGATTCTCGATGTTCATGGGAATGGGCATAGTCGTTGTTGCCGCTATCGTCGTGCTCCTCTCATACGTTCGCCAACGCAAAGCTTAACCCCCATTTGAGAACGGCTGAATTCTATACTCTACACTATACGAAACCTGAAGAGCTTCCCACATTCGATATTCTTCATTTTGCATAATGCTTGAAAAAGAAAACGTTTTGTATTGCAACAAGAAAAAAAATAATTGTTCAAATTTATCTCTGTGCAATATTGCCTAATTTCTTCCGAATTTTCTTTTTTTCTTTTGTTTCTTGAATTGCTGCTCTCACTTATTTAATCACTTTTCAAATTCTATGTTTCATTGTTATGCGAAATATTCTATAACGTTTACAATATTTTTTCCCCATTCTTGGCGCCCATTTACGTGGGTGATGCATATATTGCATATTTTCTTTTATGAATTTATTCACAAGAATAAATATTTCCTCATATTTTGAGTGCAAACATTGTAATATGAATTCGATAGAAAATGAGAAAAAAAGTAGGATATTATGAAAGAAAAAAAAATTGATGAGTGTGAAAACACTAAAATTTATATTTGTCTATTAAAAAGAGAACACTTGGAAAGTTTTACAACTTTCTTTCCGCATGTATTTTTTTTTCGACCGCAGAAATTTTATTCGCTGAATGAAAATCGAATAAATATCCCATTCATACAAAAGCATTGTTTCATCTTTTCATTTGGTGGCCGACATAAAAGAAAAATTGCAAAAAAAAATGTTTCGGTGAAATTTTTTATTGCAAAACTTTCAATCGGGAAAATTTTCTCATTTTACGCGCATCTTGAATGAAGATATCTTTTTTTCAATAATCGAAAAAAATGCCATTAGAATATGCGAAGAAGTCTTAGCGAAAAGTAGATGAAATAGTGATTTAAATAATCTTCCTTGTTTCTTTTTTTTCTCTCTCTCTCTCTCTCTCTTTCTGTAGCAATCGCTGAACATTCATCCTCTCAATGAGATCATCATTAGAAATCATTAATGAGAGCAAATTCATCAAAAATAGACAATTGTTGAAATTCTTGAAAATGATTCGGCAAACGCTTAATCGATTTCTGTCGAAATTCTCTTAGATAATCTTTCAAGAAAAAACAGAATAAATGATACATAAATTGCAAAAAAAAAATCCTCAAATACATTCTTCAAACGAAACATTTTTCCGTACTACGATGAGATGCATAAAAATACTCATCGATTTAATTTTTTTTTGAGAAAAAAAAATTTTTTAATGTTTTCTCTTTCGAATCCCCCTCAAGGTATTAAATTCATCATTTTTGCAGCAAATAGAATCAACAAATTTCCTAAATTTTTCAATAAATAGTGAAAGAAATTGCAATAGGTTTTATGCTTTAAAAAGTTGTGTTTTCATTTAAGAAGAGAAAAAAGAATCTTATGAATAGTTCTCGTTGAAAAGTTAAAGTAATTTCTATCTCCGTTGTAAACTTAGGTCACATTTCGGCAAGACCTTCAAAGTAGATTTTTACTATTCTCCTGGCTGCATTCTCGCTCTGAAGATGGGAGCACTATGGCTTTGTTTTCTAAGAGAGCGCTAAGGTGATGCTGTCATGATGGAAAACGCATTCTGAATGTACACATATTTCTATCTTCGTTGTAAACTTAGATATTGCACCCCTCTCTTCAAAGTGTTTACAAATGAGCAGTGACAAAAGCTGAAGAAACGAAGTTTTATGGATGCAACGTGTACCATATGACGACCTCTTATACCATGTTTTCCTCTAATCCAACAATATCACAAGGATTTATAGACATTTAAATATTCGTCGATCCCAGAAAAAAAGTGATATTATGGTTAAAATATATATAGATAACCGAGCATTTAAAGCATGAAGGAATTTATGTGGCACATGTTATGTTTTACTATCGATTATTCGTGACACTAATTCACCAATTGAGTATAGTTGAAAAGAGCATATTGTGTGCTAGTTTATCTGATGCGTTTTTCCATTTTCTGTTGTTACAACGGATATCAATTCTAAACTCAATCAGTAAATTTTATTAACTATTTAAGAAATTTTTTATATTTTTTGCAAAAGTCGACACATTTATTTATATATGAGTCAACAATGTTTGTGGAATGAAATTTGAAAGCGATAAATGAATTGTTTACTATCGAAGAAAAAAACTATTTATATAGATTCTCTTCTCTAAGATATTCTCAACGATAGCAACAAATCATATCGAAATATCGTCAAAACGACCAAATTTATGAGAAATAATAATGACATTTTGATTCATCATAGCAAATAGAGATCTATTTATCATCATCATATTATCGCTTATAAAATGAAACTTTCACATTTCTTTTTCTTCCCTAAAAATCTATCAAAAATTTTTCTATAGATGATGAAAAAAAACTGCAAAATATAATGGAAAAAATCGTTGACGAGATGGTATAAAAGTGAAACATCTGCAATATAGAGATGGAATTATTTCTAACGTGACTGCTATGGAAAAAAAATTCTATTTTATTTTCGTTAATTCTTTTTCGGTCATAGTTAAGGCGAACAAAATAGTTGCACTTCAATTCGATTGTATCATTTCCTTGAAAATCTTATTTAGCTTGCAAAAAAAAAAGAAAAAAAAGAGCTAAACATTCGATTATTTACTCTCGAAACACCCGTTTATAACGGGAAAGAGCGGAGGTGGAAGAAGCTAGGAGGAAAGAGGAGGAAAAACTATTCGTATGGATTAATGTCGCCGCTATATAATATTACAATATTTACAGCTGCATAACCACTCGACGATGCTATCGGCGCACATTTTTATCGCGCTCATTCTCATTAGTGCTATTCCATCAAGTTCTACACAATGTGTTGATGCAGGTAAGATATATTGGTCACCGAATGCATAGCTGTAGAAAAAGATTTGGAAGATCAGATGCACTCACTGCCGTCTACAAATTTCTAGTCAAATATTTAATAATTGCTCTGTGTTTGTCTGTGCAGTTGCTTGTCTGTGTGGTTGTTTGTCTGTGTAGTTGTCTGCTAAGTATTTGCAGATCGAATTAACATTTCACTCGTCGAGGCACTTAATTCCCTCCTACGGCGACCAAATTTACAGCGAATACAATTTCTTATAAAAGTTCATTTGCATAAATCATTCACATACATCATGTTAGTTGCATATTTCATATGCTCACCCGTTAAACGTCATAGAAGCCAATTTGAATATTCATCACAAATCTATGCTCACTCTCGCTTTGTCAATCCCCTTCAATTTAATAGAAAGTCATATTTTTGAGTTTTGCTGAAGAGACCTATTGCTAGAGGAATGCTTATTCGTTAGGACACCGTTAGGACATACATTTCAGCATAAAATTTTTTATGTCAAATTCAACGAAATCTACCGAGCAGACATGAAAGTCGCCTCAGGGCATTGTCACAGGAAATTAGCGCATTGCTGGAATGACGTTCGATATGCGATCCTCATTATTTTCTATCTAACGAAACTCATAGTGTAGATTGATATTTCTTCAAGCAGCCGTCTGTAAGCATTAGCTTACAGCTGTTTGTGACAACACCGCTTCTCTGAGGTAGATTTAGAGGGTCATGCGCCATAGGTAGCCTGAGGAATGAAAGGATTTCACATGCTCAAATCTCTTGTAAAGCTCATTAGCATATATATATGTCGAACTTTTTTTTCATATACCATCTCAAGGTGTTGTAAGTGTTTGTTGCAAAAAATTTGGTTCACTTGATGATTTGCAAAATGCAAATTTTTAGGGGAATAATTTTTACTGCAATGAACAGCATCTTCAATTTAAATGTTGCATACAATCTGAAATTTCAGGACAATATTGCGACATCTTGAAGAAATATTGCAATGAGGAAAAATACGAAGCTCTTACACGAAAAGAATGTGCAAAAACATGCGGTTATTGCAAAGTGATCGATAAAACAGAACATTGATCGATTATTTATGTTTTTAAACAATCATCAGATTTCAAGCATAATTGTTATAAATATAAAATGCTTTTTTGCTCATTTCGCTGTTGAACGATCACCGCGTACATGAGGCTCTATTGCCTTTGGGCATGCATCTGCCTACATATAGCAAGTTTGTAAGTTCGGTGGCCACAAAAAATTTAAGACCGAAATATTAACCCTTTAGAGGCATGTTCATATTATCTTGCTGGCTAATTCCTTGCGTACCAAAAAAAGAAGTTCTTTTTTTGAATGTGCATTCAGTTTTTTTTAGCATATTAAAATTTGAGGGCTTCACTCACGCCCGATATGCAAATTTTAATATATCAGACAAGCATTTTTGATTATTATGAGATGATAAAGATATGTCCAGTGGAACGATGCTCAGCAGTTTCTTTATTCTGGCGCTATCAACCGGTCGCGTTTTCTGTGCTTCGCCTCTTCCGGGAAATTTTTCTTGCCCGAGTTTCAAGAAGGTAATGAATGTACGGCTATTCTTATCTTGAAGTGCTAAGCTATTCGAGAAACAACGATGATTCACTTAGTCAGCAAATTCATCCTTAGTCAATAGATTTATCTCCTTTGATAAGGTGATGCAATTCATGACGTCTATAATTAGTCGCATTGAGGATGTCGCTTTCGTTTGTATATTGATTATCTCAGCCTGCTTAACAACGATTAGGCAGTGTATTTGACAATTCTATGAAGTAATGAAATTAATAAAAAAATTTTGCCAAGCTACATAAATACAAAAAATCCGAGGGAAAACTAGATCATCAACAAAAACTATAGTAGCCTATAACCACCTTCGAAGGAGAACATGAAATAAAACTGAAGAGGCGGACACAGTAAAGAAATATGAGCAAAGAATCTATCTAAAAAAACATTTCAACTCTGAACTGTGTTACAATATTTTAACTTTCCCATATGTTCACTTTCCCATGGGTACTTTCCAATAGATGCTCATTTTTCTGCTTTACGCTCTCTAGTGATACACCCTTTAGTGGAACGAACTGACGTTGGACAAGAGACAAATTTTCGGTAGTAAAAATGATTGAGACTTTTGGAATTTTGCTGGGATTATGTTTGTACGGCGATAAGTGGCAAGATCAAAGGGACGGATTTTATACCGTATTTGTGGCACCAATGTTATATTTAATTTGTCAGTTTAGTGTTTTTTGGTTAAGAGAGGCGAGGGGTGAAGAGGACCGGAAAAGAGGCCTATGTTACGGCTCAGGTTAGCGTCTTCCTCAATTGGAAGAATGGAAGATAGGAGATCCATACGAAGGATGCATGAAATGAGACAAGGTTCCTGAAGATTTGAGCGACATTTTTCTTGTTCATTGTTCAGCGTTTCAATTCAGCGACGAATAATGAACAGAAACACTGAAAATGTTGTTCTCGGAACCATCCTGGCGCTTGGAATCTTAGGTGCCATTGGAGCGACTGCTACCTACATAATCATCAATTTGAAGCGGAGAAAGGTGATGCGTACATCAAATTGTCCATTTATGCCCGCCTAATTTAATTTTCAGAACATTTTAGGATCGCTTACATGAAAAACGATAGAAAAATAATAGAAGAGCAAATCCGAGTAGATTTGATATATCTAGATGAGGAGATAAATATTCAAACAAATCAGAAATAATTTTCCACGTTTAATCACTATATAATTTTTCATACGAGATTTCATTTATTGCGAAGGACCTTTATGTCATCGACGCATGGAACGAATGAGATATTAGCCATCAACTAGACATTCGCAATGCTAGATGAAACAGCCAAATGATATTTTCACTATTTTCACAAACAGCCAAATGATATTTTCCTATCGTAGCATATAAGTTCCATTTAGATACACTTTTTTCATCGGCGCTACCACATTCTAGTTCTATTGCTACTTATGACTATTTAGTAATAGTAGCAATAACATACTTTGAATAGTGGAGGTAACAATACTGATTACGAAGAAATTAAAATATAGCCCAGCAGTAGTATGTACGAGTTGTTGATGGGCAATGGCAACAATTAGCACGTTGCACCAATGTTGCAATAGTAAGGTAAAAATAGTAGTGGAGAGTACATAAATGAATTAGGCGTTTTTAGAAAAAAAAAAGTGCATAAACAATGGCATTCTTCTAAAATAAAAAGCTATATTATTAACAATAACTTCCGCTAAGAACAATAGAGTATTAGTAATACTGCAAGTCGCATTGAGAATAAGAGATATTAGAGATGATATTAGTGACAATGAAAGTGAGACTAGTTTTAATCTTTGTGTTTTGACAGAAAATAAAGATATGTGTCTAATCATTATAATTAAAAGAGTATTAAAAGTATAAACGAAGAAAATTACTAGTAATATTACAAAGTAAGTGGTATTTGTTATAAGTAACAACTATTTGACAATCCCTGTAACAATCAATGAAGCAACTAGCACCACTATATTAGCAGTAGCAAAAAAATCGTATTATCAAAATGTATGATGAATGACTACCATTTAGTTATCGACAGTCGCGTCATTCTGCGTTTTTTGCAACAATCTTACTGCTCATCAATTACATGAAATTATTAGCTGCCGAAATTAATGCTAAGCATCGGTTGATCCTATTTGCTAGAAAGCTTGCACACATGCAACTGTTCAGCAAATGCCAAGAACTACAAATCATCAATGCTCCTTCCTTCCCTTTCCCCACTCATTCAAAATCAACAAGGTCGAGTCACTTCTTTAACGCAGGTTACCCGCTAGCAGAACCCTTGGCGGACATGGCTGAGTAGTGCCTCAGATATATGTTGGGAATAGGTAAAATATCTACCGATGTAAATAAACAGCAAATTAGCGATGAGTGTTTCGAAATAAATAATTTCCTTTATAATGAAACATTTTTAGAGGGATGAAGAGAATATGGAGGCGGAAAATTTGGCACAACAAATCGATACGGTTTGTCGCCATATTTCTAGGCGCTTTTTTTTTTACTTGAGACTATGGGCAAGTTTGAAGAATTATAGCAAAGGAAAATGTTTGAAATCTGGTGAATGATAAGTAGAATATCAAACATTAAAAGAAGAACATCCTAATGAACGGAGATATGAAACGGAAAAGAGAAAGTTGAATTCTAATTTTCTCGCGGCTGCGTTGTTATATGGAGGATTGGGCTAATTCACATTTTTATTCTAGCATAAAGGGAGCAAAATTCAGGACACCAATGTGATTAGAGCGTAAAGGCGACTTGCAAGGCGTTAACAAAGCGCTTGTTGCTTGCGCATTTCTGTCCACTCAATGATGCTAAGAATGTTCTGAAGTATTCTTTTTTTCAAAAGATGGCATGAGGGAACACTTCTGTCTATTCAGTTAAGGAGGGAGGAGGAGGATGGAGGAAGGAACTTTGGAGAAGGAAGGAGATGATGAGTTCAAAGAAACTTGCGACCTTTTAATCAGGCGCATAGGGAACTTCGATATGAGAAAGTGAGGAAATGTCCTTTTCCATTGCCATCATTAGGTGATCGGCAAGGAGGAAGGCTTCATCGGTTGCTTCTGATTACAAGTTTTTTTTTGAGTCCTTATATTTATAGTAATTTGTCTTTTTCTGTTTTCTGTAGTTCTATTTTTATAGTTTTATAGTTTATAGTATAAATCTATAGTTCTACCTTTCTGTTTTTACATAAAAAACGTTCTCTCCCATATTGAATGGGGAATGTAATAGACAGCACCCTTAAATACTATATAAATCGTTGCTGAGGTTTAAAATTTTGGGAAAAAAGTTTTTTTTGGTCTTGAAAATGATCTTCCACCTGCTCATTTCACACAGCACCGGTCGAAGCGCCTCATTACATC
>JAAVTS010001986.1:0-36923 GCA_022845575.1 Baylisascaris ailuri | reverse complement strand
CACCTATTCTCTTTTTTCCCCCATCCCTCTCTCTATCTTCGCATATGCATAAATCTCTCAAAGAGTGCCAACTTATGAGCAGTTTGAAGCTGTCTACTGATCGCATAGACATTGCGAAAAAATCGTTACACATCGTACTTATAATCTTTATGAACGCAGACAGCACAAAATAATATGTTTAACCGGAAGTCATTTGAAGCACATGCAGCACATATCAAATTAGATAAATTTCATAAGGAATCGAGGGTACAGTTCGAGTGGAAAATATACGGTGAAAAAAAAGAGAAAAAATTATGGTCTTTAGGTTTTGCATTTACCTTCACTATGTCTATAGAATTAACGCTTTCGAATAAAATGTTTCTTAAAGATGAAACGGGAAAAATGAATGATAAATTCATTTCCAAACGTTTCATTAACATCGATTCAATGAGCAATTGTAGAATAAGGAGAATAACCATGAGTTTATTCATAGAGTTCATTCACATCGAAATCATAGGATTATAAAAGAAAACTGGATAGAATGCTGATTGGATGAGTTCCTTTATATATTTCTTAGTAAAGAATTCACTTGTGTAAGCGCTATCGTTTCTCGGCGGGCTATTTGTCGCTGAATTCCTTACATACCGTAAGTGGAAGCTCTCCCACTACTCACCTATCTCCTCCTGATCTCGNCCAATGAACTCTCTCAGCCAGATTTCCCTTGAAACTTTCTGCATATGAATTGAACTAAAAACGACGAAGTAAATGTTTCATCAATGCTGTTTCCTTCTTCCAACTAAATACACAAACTGTGAAAGAAGATCTAATTTTCTCATCGGTAGACGTTAGGTGGCCTTGAGTGATTTAATTAAGTCAAAGCATTTCAAGAAAACGATGCACAACAATGATGCCTCATTAGATGCCAGGTTCAATTGCTGCATAAGGAGTTGCAATGGTAGCACAGTTCGGCTTAAAATTTAAGGGTGAGAGGGAGCGACCATGACTGATTCATTTTCAAGACTTGAAGTGAAGGAGGTAGGGGGAATGGCACTTTAGACGATAGAACGGACCATCAGATGCTCTCGAAGTCTTCGATGTACATTCATCTTGCATTGAATGAGATAATCAAGCAATTTCGGATCTCTCAATATAAATGTCAAATTCTAATATTGTAACAGATAACGATACTACCAACGTATTTTGCACATTCGTTTGCAGGATGGAGATAAGAAAACGATAATGCAAATAAATATTGCCTAATCCACCTTGAAAGCTGATGGAACTGACCAAGCAGCGATATTTCAATGGCNAGCGATATTTCAATGGATTTATTTTTCGATAGTTAGGAAATTTCAACGAAAATATTGAAGAGAGGAAGTGCAAAGTTTAGAATGGAAAATGCGCCTGATAGAATATTGGAATTTCGTTTCTAAGCTATAACACATGTCTTCTGTAGATCGATTCTATAAGAAAATATTGCAGCAGAGACTTGGACTTGAAATGGTTACTGCCAATTTACGTGTGTCTGAATATTATTTTATATTATGGTCCTGAAATATCATTGTTAAAGATCATCAAATATCCACAAACCTGANAATATCCACAAACCTGCAAGAAACGGAAGATAGTGATCGAGAACTGTTGAGGTGTTATCGTCTTCTTCAAATTCTTCGGATGCATGAGTGCTCATTGATCGAGTATCGACCTCCTCACCCAATGCTACCGTCTCCAATTTTGTCGCTACCTCATCATTCTTGTTCATATCGTCGATTGAGCTTGCCTCGTTCATACTGTAGATAATTTTATGAGACATTTAGTGGCGAATCTACAGTTTTCAATAGGGAATGGTAGGAAGCAATTCGGATTTGCAAAATATTGGCGTGAAAATTCGGTTACCATATACGATTTCATTAGTTAACTTATTTAAATTTGAAAAATATAAACAAAAGAGATGCTCATTTATAAGCGATAGCGTTCATAGCGCTTGTAATTTCATGACATAAACTGACCATTACATGGCCAACTGATCATTTTAGAATATGAATCAATTTGATGAGACGCATTCTTTCGTTCACAACAACTGTGACGAAGATGGCGAAAATGATAGGAATACGGTATCAGAAAAATACGAACAATCGTGCCAGCTGGAATGCCTCAAAGTGCAATTATATAGTTAATAACTTAATGAATTAAGAAGAAATCAATTTCCAGCTGACCATATAAATGAACTTTTATATTTTGATTGCAAGAAATAGTTTAGTTGGTGCACACTTGCAAAAATCATCGCTAAGCAACTGTAATATATCGAAATCTCGCGCATGTCACTGTCATATTTTCTATGAAACTGGTGGCTGCCACTAATTTATTTATTGCTCTTCTTCTATAAAGCAACTGGCTTCATTGCTCTTCTAGTTCTTATGGACACTTTCAAGTGGACGATTACTAGACCATCATCGCGATATAGATTTTTCTGGTCCAAAAATTTACTACGAAGAATGAAATACCTTTCCGCTGGAGGTGCTGGAAAATTGGAGGCACTCTGACGTTTCGCAGGCAAAACATGCATACCCATGTCAGTTGCGCTTTTCGTCAGCGCCTTGGCGATGTTGACCTCTTGTTGGCGCCTCATTACAAGCGCTCTCATCTGTAGTCGCTTCTCCAGTAGAAAATCTGCTGCTGCAAAAAATACAGAAACCTCAAAAGATGGTATCACAACTTTTCACAGTGAAACACCTATGCCATAATGGAAAAATTCCACGGAAAATATCTATGCCATGGCCCATATCAATGGGATAACGGTTGCACTACGGATGAAAAAATTGAACGAACAAAAAAAAAAAAATCGTTCTATTCCATTTGGCCTGCTGTCATGTTATAGATTGAAAATTTAATTTGGTTTATTTCAAAAACTTCCATTTCCAGAGCTAAGTATTTTAATTAACCTTTAGAGCAGATATATACTCAAACGGAAATTAAGATATAGACGAGGTCATAAGTAGTAATTGCCTAAGAAGTGATATTTATATGCATTCAATAAACGAAAGAAATCTTACTGTGCCAATAACTAATCAAGAAAACTATTCAAGAAATATCACAACGTATAAGAAGAGTGGGAAATTATATTAAAGCGTTTGAAGAAATTTTTAGACGAACTAGAATAGATCCATCGATTGCCTACCATAAGAACTATCTAGAGGAACCAAGAATTGAATCGACGATCTTTTGTTGAATTTCTTCTCTGACAGGGAATCGAATCAGTGATCTGTATGGGCTAAATTCTATATTGCCTGCAAACTCCACAACCGCCTTGCTCGAAATTAGCGCAGACAAGTGGGGGGCGAAAGGTGGGGGGAAGGTTAGTGAAGGAATGGTACCACCTACAATTTTTTATAAACTGACCACTGCTGGCTTCTCTCATTAATCGCTTGAACATAAACAAATGCACACTTGTTGCGATAATTTGGAATGTGATGCCCTCATAACCACCTCACTACTATTCGGCTCACCTCTAAATTACCTCTCATCTGGGCAACATCTATTTGAAAAGACCAAATTCAAAAAAAAAAAAAAATGCAGACATAGATATGGCTATATGCTGATACAAGAAGACAGTAAGAAAAGCATACGAAGAAAATTGTTTGGGAATGATCATGAATAAGGCAACAGGAAAATGAGTTATGAAGGTTGGTACAATTTGTGCTTTTCCATTTCACTCTATTAAGTTAATCAGCCGCCAAAACCTATCAACAACATTTTGCTTCTACTTCTTCTTAGCATCTTCTTTATTTTCACAATCGCATTGCCTGTTTTCTTTTTAGTCGGCTTATTCTTTTCCTGACTGAAATCTTAGAAATATTTTAGCGAACTACTATGGACATTTGAAATTTGGATGCTGGGTAGGTGAAAGGCCCTAATATATCTGCTGGTAGGTCCTCGACTGACTTCAGCGGGGATACAGCGTTTATATCGTCCACATGTCTATAACCAAATCCTACATTATGTCAACCAAACCCAACTTATCGCGCACCAAAACTTGCAAATTGTACATATGAGTGGGAAAATTCTTTAAACCCTAAACAAGACTGCGTCAGCACTGTTTCGCAACAGTCATTGATTCGTTAGATATGTGGCAATAAGTTTTCTGTTGTCAGAACGTCAACCTCCAATATGCCATTTTCTTGACAGTGCGGGCGAACCATCCCTGCGAAGCGAGTGCTATTAAAACCGTATATAATTGAAATATTCATGATTTATCTCGAGGTTAAGGCTTTCCGATTAATGGCATATATTTGGTATCCACTTGAAGTTGAAGCTGCAAAAGGGATCTAATTCCTTCATCGAAGCTTTTTCACTGGGCAAAAATCCGTTTATCTTCAAGAATATGAACATCCGTTGGTCTCTCTCTCCTAGAGCTTTCGAGACGACTTATCTGCACCTTCTCAAACACCACTACCAGCGAAGCGTTTATAATTTTTAGGAAATTCCTAAAGAATCTTCACTTGTAGGGCGTATTTTATTGATGTAATCAATGCAATTTTGAGCACTCAGGCGGTAATCTACTCAAGATGAACGATAAACAAACCTCAACGAAAGTAGCGCCAGTTGCAAGATTTTATCGAGGTGATATGACGTCTCTTTAAATTCATTGGTATTAAACTTAGAGCTTTCTATACTCTTAATTACGAATAAACCTCCATACAAACTCATGTCTTGCTTATGTACTATCTTCAAAATAATAGCCATGTGGAATAATGTGATATCTATCAAAAAGGAGTAACCGGTAACCTCGAAAATAATGATCATCAAGGGTGAGAGATTATTTGGAAACGTTCGATTAGTGGCCCTGACCTAGCCCTCCTGACTATCAGGCGACGAAATACTACCAAAAGCTCCAATGTATTTTGGGAGCAATGAGGTACGGTGAGAGGGTTTCCAGTGTGGATTGAACCAACAGTGGGCCACTTGTCCGGCAACTCTTTCAGCAAAGATTAAAAAGGCAAATGCAATTCAAGCTGTCGGGCAGATTCATATTTAAAGTTATTCCGTAAGCTGTGCTAGTGTATCGCAACGAAATAAGGAATTAAGAAAAGTTGTGCATAGCGATCTGAAAACAATTGCTGTATTTCAAATGCTCTATCAGAAGATGATAAAATCTGAGAATATTACATCGCCTTCGGCATCGCTACTACTCGGTGTTGCTTCTCCACTTCCTGCGCCAGTTTTCTTCTTCCTGCTGCTTTTTTTCTCACGTCTGCAAAAATTGTACGATAAAGTTGCAGGGTTTTAACGTACGCTGTGCTGATCATCCGTGGCGCTGAAACTTCCGGCGCCTAACAAATGGGTTCTTTTGTAATCATTAGCAAGATTTAAGATCAATTTTTTAATTATTGTCGCTTTATATCTATGCATTTGGGCTCCACGACATTGGCGCTTCCTATATTTGCACTTCCGCTATTCCTACTAGATGGTTCGACAATAACATTGGAAGGATGCACACCAAAAAGGTAATGAACTGCATATTGCGTTTCAATGATGGTGACAGACGGAGGCGGTTCAGCGTCGTAGTTACCTTTCCAACGATTTCTTTGTTCTCTAACGAGAGAAGAACATTTCATTTTCAGCGTGTGACGTTCTACGTGCCATATTTTTGGTACGAATGATACTGCCACATATGCATCGTTCCGGTGATCGGCACAAAAGCTTGTCCAAAGTTTATATAGGGGGTAGGGTTATATCTTGAACAACGCACTCGTACTGGAGCCCGAGCTCTAGGCCACACCATTCAGTAAGCGTCATCAACCTACCCCATGTAATCCTGACGTCTTCTGACCATTCTACTACTAACAATGAAGTTCTGCATTTTTAAGCCTATGCTAAATAAGTGAAGAAATGAGCCAAAGTGAAAGCACGATACCGCCAGTGCACTAATGGATCTATTCAATATCCATCTAAGTTATATTGAATCGATCCATAGGTGAATGCCTTTCCCGCTATATAAACGAATCCACTAGATGGCTTGCAGTTGTATTTGTGAACTTGCGCAATTTTTTGATCAATCCAGCTACTAAGCAAGCAATTTTTTCTTCGTCTAAGCACACGAGACAGTGATTTAATAAAAGGTTTTTTTTCGATGGTCTTGAAAATCCGTGAATGGCTTTCCTCGTCTATCACTGATCCTTGATGCGCAAAGTAAGCGTTCCTCGGAAGATTGAGAAAACCGAAACTCGGTGCGAGATCGCCGGTTTCCGAAATACTAAAAAAATTCGATGTGTTCATCTTGTGGCTTTCAAGGCTCATCGATTCCAGCAAAAACTACCAACCGTTTCGGTGGGCCAGAGAGGGAGGCAACAACTGAAAGTTCCTCTCAGATCGTCATAGTCATGGACGTTACACGTCGTACTCACTAGTCGTCGCATTCCGAAATCACCTTCCAAGAAAATATCATGCGATTCTAACAAACCAGAACGAAATTCTGGTAATTTCTGATTCTCGCCATCCACTGCTAGAAAACATTTCAGGCAGAAGCCGTAAAAATTACATAATTTCAAAAAAGCGACACTTATGGTACCATCCAATAGCTACAATCATCAATGCAGTGCAGGTAATAGAAACTTTTTTGTTGTGACGGAATTAATAGTGTTGAAAACCATTTATATGCAAGATGTCGCGATGCAAGAAAACGGCACTTATTGCTGCAAAAAAAATTGAATATTTACATCAGTAAATGGCAGCCAACAAGAAAAGGCAAACAATGTCCACGATCGATAACGATGAATATGTACGATGAAGGAAAAGCCCTCTAATCGTTAGGCTCGAAGTCCTCGCAGATATCTCTTTCTAGCCTCATGAAATAATGTATATTGTTGTTGCTGTCAAGTCTAATAAGGCCAATAAGAGGCATCAAAATGACATCGCATGGTTTTGCATCCTTGAGTGAACGGATGTTTCATGAAGATATGAGCCAGAAGTAAGGATAACAAGAATAACAAAACAATATCGCACAACGAAAAAATTCATGATAACACATTCGCAAAACAAACTGTAAATTACAAGATAGATTGTAATAACACAACAAAGTGGAAAGCATAAAACGTTTTGCGATTATCGGGCATGATCATAGCCCACATTAGCATACAACAATAATTGCGCATAATATTTAACGAATAGCATAAACGATTGATGAGTAGCAACAATAAGAAAAATTACAAAAACAAATATATAACAACGTGATAAAAATATAGATGGATTCCTTCTCGAATAAGTTCTCTCGAATGAGAACAATAGAACGTCTTAATTAGGATAATGAGAATTTCACGCCGCATATAAATACATACGAAAAAGTATTATCCAAAATGCACAAAATGAATAAAAAGCACAAATTTACATATGAATAATAAACTCATAGAGGAAAATAACACAACAATTGCAAGCAGAAGCCAACAAGAAAAGGTAAAGTCGCATGAAAGGCAAAAAAAAAACATTTAAGAAAGAATAGATGTGATTTGAAACGGAAGTCACTGCTGAGCAGTGGTGACTTTCTATGAAAACGAGATATCAATCTATTCAAATGAAATCGCTGATTTTAGTTGTGTCGAACATTGCTGAGGTGCGGCAAAGGTACGGAAAAATCAGACAACAAGTGGATTTAGAATGAAGCCACAAACGCTTCATTATTGCTATCGAAATGCACCAAACGAAACGTGTCATATATAATTTGCTACACTTTTCTGCGACTCCGACCTGAGATTCGTGAGAACATAAATGATGCAGTGGAACCTTTTTTGTAGCAAAAACGGAAGTACTTGCCTCAGCACACCGATAGGCGTCTCTCAAACAGTTTCAAATGATGTAGTCGTGTTTCATCATAAACAATCAAAAGTATAAAAACAATACATCACAAACCTACCTCACCCTTGATTATTTTTCATGATGGTGCTCGTTCAAAAACTTATAGGAAAATTCCTTGTATCCTTTAATCCGTAAACTCATCCTTTGATCCGTAAGCATTCCAAATAAATAATAAAAGAAGCCAACAATAGAAGCAACACTATGACGAAGCACGACAATCTATTTCGAATCTTCTTTACGAAGGCAAAGAAGAAAGGGAAAGTTACGACTTTAAACCATGGACGTGGGCTAGAATATGTTGCCAATATTGAGAAAAAAGTGGGAAGAAGGAGACGACTTTGTCTAGAACGGATGAGAGCGGAGACGTGGGAAGCATGACTGTGAAAAAACGCCTTCTGAATCATCCAATAACCTAAACGCAACAAGTTTACTTGACTTTAAATTCAAGCATAAAGCACATTATGACAACGTTGTGTCTAATCGCATCTATAGATGAGCCAATTTCACTCAACAACAACAGTAGGTAACTCGTTAAGTATAATTTACACCAAATAATCCACTTTCAAGGTTGTCTTACATTTTCAGAAGTAATTGCCAACTGATTGAGGAGAAAAATTATTCAAAATCCATTACTAGATGGACAATGCATTACCCATGTCGCGTGAAAAACCCATTGTACATACATGTCCCTCCTTTCAAAAGCAAAGATACCTGATATCACAGAATTAAAGTGTGCATATCATGGTTAACAGTAGTACACTCACTGCTCTTATAATCAACGAAATCTCACATCGACTAATCTTTTATTAAACATCTTCTATACTAACGTGTCCTATGATCTCTGCAGAGGAAAGAAATCCGATACTAACCAGTTGTCAAGCGTATTGCCAAACTCATCCATTCCGGGTGTGCTTCCACGACCACAACTCGGTGAAACAGCTGACGCTCCACAGTGCGCCTCAACACCAACTGCTTTGTTAGACATCATATGCTCGTTTTTCTGACCCGTCGTATTCACCTATAATGCAAGATTTTATTCATCTCTTGTTAAGAATAACTCCAAAACATGAGAGAGATCGTGGCAGCTAACAGACTTAACAAATGAATACGTCAACATACTGAATATCGACAGCTGAACACTGAACTTCGCAAATCACCGTCGGTGAATCGCCATTAAAAAAAAACAAACAATTCCAGCCCAATAGATCTCTGTTTGTTTTTCAGCGATCTCTCCTACCAGAATATCATTCAACATATCAACATACTTCCTTCACATACAAGTGCACAACATGAACGCTGTAGCTCAGCAACGAAAACTTATCGAGCAACAGAAGATGTTTCCAGTGGGAAAGTTATACTCACATCAGCACGAATTGGCGCATGGTTCCATCTGGAGGTCGTCGCTCTTTCGAAATGGGAACTCGGAAGGGAACCATTGAAGCGAATTTCAGTCTCATCATTTTCTCCGCATGACTCCGCACAGTTGACATCATTGCTTAACAAGTACTTGCTAACAGCACTGCAAACTGCTTCCTAATCATTAATACCTAGGCAACAGCAACTTCACCTTCAATCTGTTATTCTTCGTGAGCCCTCTTCGGAAGTCACATGGACGTGAATAATGGTGTTTTTTCAGTTTCGCTTACACTCTCGTCAAAAATGACGTTTTGCTCACTTTAATCTAATTTTTTGGGATGAATAAAATATCTTTTTTCTTAAATGCTCAGCTTTCCCTGGAGACCTTCAAATGGTAGCAAAATAAATTTTCTAATGAAATATTCATTTAAAGTCAATCGATTATTTAATCAAACTGCAATAAAACGGTATCATGGTGATGTTCTGGCATTTCATTCGAGGTAGTTTTTAGCAATAAAACAAATTCCGCTAGGAGAAGGAACAATTTTTTTAGGAGGTGCAAAAAAAATAAAATGGAAGAACATAGCACATTCTTCCACTAACAGCAAAAAGAAGGACCCATCGGAATGAAAAGAATTATTTCCATCAAAAATCACCTCATCTGTTTTACAGATCGACTGGGTAAATCGCTCAATGAAGCCTCAAATCGCGGAGGTATTCTTGACTGGACAGTGGATGGTCCGGCCGCTCTTATGTTACGGTCTTCTTCCTGAAGTATTCAATTATTTGGAAACGCTTTAAATCAATCTGCAATGAGGGAAATAAAAGCGTTCAAACAGCGTACGTACAAAAAACATACCAGTGAAGACCGGACAACAAAGCGCCTACACATACCAGGTTCAATATTTTTCACAACTATCCTAAAAAGGCGTTAAAATGTCCAATCATAAGCTGTCCCATAAAAAATATACACCGAAACCAAGACAACAAAACATTTGGAAATCCAATTATCTAGATGCACAATTGTAGCACTGCTGTTGCAAAACTGATGCAACAACAACGCATTGTATTGTCTACATTCAAATGCAGGCAATGCCTAATTACATCACTACTTTGTACAGTGATAGGTAATAACTCATTTCGTTGTTTCCGCTGAAAGTTGCAGGTTGCAACTGCTATTCACTTGATTTATCGCTGATTCTTTCACTCTTGGAAGTAATATTTTATCTATCTCAAGGGAAGATTATAAGCTAAAAGATAGCCGGTAAGTCTAAATAAGAAGATCTCCCATTCACGGTAAAACAATAATTCTCCGACCCCACAGAGGTTTCATTAAGATTGCACTGAAAAACAAGTACGTCACCTTTGCACAATTGAACTCGCTCGGTCGGCGGTGTATAAACTGGCAACGTGCTCCATATGGACAAGTGCCAAACAATGCAAACTTGTTGCAAAGCTGGGTTTTATACTTTGGATGCGCCTTAAACATGGACATGTTGAAATATCGTATTGTTTTTCTATGCCATTTTTCATTTGTGTATTCACAGTTGAATTCTCTCAGAGAAGCAAAACTCCTACTTAATAAGCCGACTGGAAGCACTACTTATCAGAAACAGCCATAGCATTTACCACTCGAATTATACGAAGGAACTGGTGTGTGATACTATTAAGTGGTGAAAATCGCATTCTATGCTTCAAGAGTCCACATATGATCCACTGTTTTTCTCTTTTTTGCTGACTTAAAAGCCGAACTGGTGAACACAAAAAAAGAAAACGGAGGCGACCGGAGAAGGGAGTAAACTTTGCCTGTGGAGGAAGACGTAATTCTCCTGCACCGTGAGCGAATCTGCACCCGTCACCGTATGAGCACCTGCCAGTTCCTCTGAATTCTCGACAAAGGGCCGTCTTGTAGATATCTGTTTGCCGTCGCTCTAAACTCAAGTCAACATCACACAGATATTAGAAATCCGCATGCGTTCACGATATAGTATGAAGGATTCGGAGTGGCCTTAGTTTTTCGATTCCGCACCCCAACAGCCAAAGAAAGTCGAAAGGAAACGGATCACAGCTGCTTAGTTGTTCATCTTCAGGCGATGCACTTTAAAATCTGCACAATGGACGGCCTGCTTTTACCGCTCCTAGGCCGCATCTTGCTTTCAGCAGTTTCTGCTTTTTATGTGACATGGCACAAAAAAAATTCATTGAAATAAAACAACAACAGCACATATCAAACTTTTGAAGGTTATGCTAAAGATAGTTTTGAACCGCCGACATTCCGTGGGTTCGGTAGATAATGATAATCATTTCGGTATTCAAGCGATTAAAAGCATACGTCTGTGCACAAGTCCACGATCGACGTCAGTCATATTTTGCCAACCGAAAGGGGCACTTTGTGAAGATGCGCACACCGATGGTGCCATGTCCGCAAATGATAAAGTCGCATACCGATGGATGTCTTCATTCGTTCCAGTTAGCTCGCGTGGAACAATCTGAATTACAACACATCAACCACACATCATCGTCTCAATCCACCGTTGGCAGCGAGACGAAAATGATGCGGAAAATTCAACAACTGAACTGATACAGTACTCATTTCCGTAAACTGTTGTGCAACAAACGGAAATAGAACCGCTAAATCTGAATGACTTGGTGAATTCGATATTTAACGCATAGCAATATTTTTTGATGTTCATTCTAACAGCTTGGATAAATAATTACAGAAAGGGATTAAACTCATATATACTCAGAAAATGAACTTACAAATGGCATATCGACATAATAGAACGAGCCATCGTGTGCAACATATACTCTGAAATAGATACGCTTCAAACGATCTGTGAAATATATACAAAGCTCGCTAATGATGCTGCTGGTGGGAAAGTAAAGAAGCATTATTCACTGAGATATTTTACAAGCAAATGGCGAGTTGCAAATAACCAAAAATCTCCAATTGGATCGAATGGTCGATTTGCTTGGATGGACGGATCTCTGCTGGGACGCAAATCCAACATCGATAAAGACTATCAAAATTTCTTCAAGAAATGATCTATTCGTCATCAAAACTAATCCTGAGCCAAACTAAATATAATCTCGTTGATGAGGTTAACAAATAAGCCATTTGTACTGGAAAATAAATCCTTGACCTGCCTTTGTGGCTTGTCGGAACAAATGAACATCGTCGAATTCGGATCGATAGAATATGATTTTGCGATAAATTGCCGCACATGATCAGGTATGGAGCATTCGCTTGAAGCGATAGTCGGGAAAGAGTTCACTTCACGGAAGCCCGCCTTTAAGGCTAAGTTCACTCGAGCTGGTTGCGCAGATCTTCTTGAACCAGGTATTTTTTCAACATAATCCATCTCTTTGCCGCAACCACACCAATGTTAACTGCAAAACCCATAATAAATACTACGAAAAGGGATAGAGAATATGGCCAGTCGTTTCCCAGCACAAGCACCGCACGCGAGGATTGCAGCAGAGCATGAAACCGGCCAGAAAGCACCAGATAATGCTTACCAATTCGCTTGGACGCTGTTTTTCTCTTCTGACTTGCATTTTCTTTTCTTAGGCCTAGCGAAAACTTGAATGAAAAACCGAGACCTCAAAAATTGTAGATAACAAAAAAAATGCAACAAATATTGAACTCATACTGTCGTGTTAGCATCAAAATGTCCGTTTGAGGATATATACACCAAACCATACTATACTTTGAGTCAAGCCTCGACAGCACCCAATGAGATATTCCACAAATGAACAAACATGTGCTCAAAGATTCAAGACATTGGTCTCTTCATTCGCTGTTATCGAGACAACCGGCTAAGAGAGTTTCCAACAAATGATAAAACGCAAGCAATGATATATTCTTATTTAACTGAACCATGCAATGAGATTTCGCAAGCAGTGTCCCCCCACAACTTAACATCACTTACGAAATCACCTCTAGGGTTTCGAAATGGACATAGGATATATGCACACCCTATGAAGTCTTCACAATGCATTTTCCATATAAAACAAAAAAGGAAGGAAGCACATTCATAAATCGTCAAATAGAATCCCCTTAGTATGGGCGAATTTTTAAAACTTTTAAAGTAGAATGGAAATGAATAATCCAGACATAGGAAGAAACGCTGCATGGTAAACACTAGAACTGCATCGTTTTGGAGCAGAAAAAGCTGCATGCTATGTGAATTTCAACATAGTAATAATCCGAGGACTTAAAAACAATTGGTGAGCAAAGGAGATTTATGCAATTTTGCACAATCTATGAAATGATCTGAAAGTGAGCGATGGAGTACGCGAACATATGAGCAGTTTTTATAGCAATATTTTTGTTAAGTAGCGCAGTAGATGATTAGCATTTATTATTTGCTGCAATACGAACTCAAGATTTACTATGAACGTAAAATTTACCGCAATATGCTCAGGAAAACAGCGTGATTTTCGATAAACAGTTTAATAAATTTTCGATGAACGAAAAGCAGTTTAAAAAATTTGGCAGCAAAAAGAAGAATACTGCAAAGGAGTTGTTGAAAAGAATGACGAAATTTGTTGTAAGAAGAACCTGACGTGGTAAGCGTGTTCACGAGGTCTCACACGAGGCGAATAATGGCAGAAAAGGGCGTAACATCGGAAGCGAAGTGAAAGGGCCAAACGATTTTAAAGGGTCAAATCGTGGACGGAGTTGCCCTCACGCAAACCCTTTAAGGCGAGCTTGGTGATGACCATCGATATGAGCTAAGCAATCATCTTAGCCTCAGGGAAACGCTGTGGACCATTACAAAGTTGGAAGCAGCAGATCAGTGTTAGGGGCGATCGCAACGGCTGATGGCGATTAACTTTCATACGTTATGCCTCACGCAGAGGGTCCGTTGATCCAGCAGTGGATCCGATGAATTCACTAAAAAGCGGAGGTCATGATTTTGACTGTTTCATGCGAAACAAATTGACCAGCTGAAATGATTGGTGCTAAGAGACTTCAGCATGAACGCTGAAATATGTTGATAATATTTGATGCTGCAGCAAGTAAACAAACGTAATGAGCGATAGAAAAACTTCAAAAAATGATTCGATCGCTTAATAAAATTAAACACAACAAACGCTTGCTGAAAGGAATGCTTTCGTGTATACTTGATGCATACAGATACTGTGTGACGAAAGAAAAAGTTTGAAGTGATTTGTCTTAAACTAAGTGGCGAAAGATTTGAATGCTTGAAATTAAGTAAATCTTTCCTGCCCAAATCTATTTCAGGATAGAGGAACCATTTTGTCTCATAAAGGAATCATTTAATAGATCGTTTAAATTATTCGTTTATTTTTTTTCGTTTGCCAAGGATATTCGTTTACTCTTGCAAAGCGTTCGTGGAATCGTGTTGTCATGTCCTCTGCCCGTCTAGATCAACTGATCATGCAGTGAAGTTGCACTTTTCGCTACTTTCTTCGCATTTCGCCGTCGACCTCGTGGGCTTGTCTGGGAGTTTCGTGAGCGCACCCCTTCAATCTCCATTCAGCATCTGCACAGCTAAAGCATCAATAAAGTCAAGCACGCGTGTCGGATGTATTACTTTTTAAAACGGCTATTCTCTAATTGAAAGTACTTCGTCTTCGCTTTTCAGGAATTACTGGCCGAAGCAACACGAGGTGCGTTCCACAAACTCAGAAGACCCTCATACAGCATAGTGCAACCATGGCGCAAGTGTCCGCATATAAGATTTCCGGAGTCGCGCTGTGTATTCAAGATATCCGCTTACAGCTGACCCATAGACGTTCACTTTTGCATGGCTCATCTGCGACGGGGTAGATCATGTTCAGCTTATTTGTAAGCGATTCAAATGGTCATAGCTTAGTTGTGACGCTACATGAATTGGCAAATGCATTTCAGTAAGAACAGAATAGTGGGAGCCTGAATGGTACTCGTTAAAAACGGAGTTGATTGGTATTAACATGGACTTGTTTGTTACCAAAGCATCCAATTGCACATGGTGTGGTCACTCTTTTTTCTGTAAAAGGGACTAGTTCGAGCAAAATTATAGAATTCAGAACGGTAAAAATAATTATTGTAGCACTCCTGCCCACACCTTTCCTACTTGCGGTTATCAACTCGTAGTCGGACTACGAAAGCGAACATTTGGTTGTATGATGATGATGATGCTCCTCTATAAGCTATTGAGGTTATTATCGTTACGAGTGACGTGAGGTGTTTGCTGATCATCCTCAGAAATAGTTGGACCTGAAGTTCAAGCTTAATACAACCGCTTGCATATCTAGCCAAATTCTAGAAACGCTTCGGAGTTGTTGAAATCTTCTGAAGTGTTGGAAATAATTGAGGCATTGGACTTTTTTTGAGTGAAACGTCGATCTTATTCTCTCTCTTTTTTTTTCTTTTCAGTTATTGTATAATATACCATGTTCATGTCTATTCTCTTCCAATGAAACCCATTTATTATGAATTTAATTTTTCACTCAGCCATCTCTTATTTGTCGGAAAGAATATTCTACCTCCAGCCGATATCGTTGGTGTACCTATTCCTTCACTTTCAAGCTCGAATGAGCTGTTTCGACTTACGACTGAACTGTTTCGACTCTTCAACTTTTATTCCCTAAGTTGTTGATTTAGAAACTTTCCTCATAAATTTGCGTATTTTAGAAAATCGTTATGAATTTGCATAACTGAGAAAAATTTGAGTGCTTATTCGATTTTCTCAGTGGTCATCATTGTTCCATCAGTTGGAACAGACTTGCCACCGTGGCGGTGTAGCCTAGTAGGTAAGGCGTCCGACTTCTAGTCAGAAGATCCAGGGTTCGTGTCCGACCAGGGTCTAAGGTTTGTCCCGTTTCGCGCTTGATTATCAATCAAGCTCCTAAGCCTTTCTAGCCATGGAGAGTTTAGTTGCTTCAGAGTCGATTGTAATTGCTGTGAAATTTGCGGGCTAAAGAAGCTTAACGAATATGTTGAAGTGTGTTGTACGGAATAAAGTTGAACCGATGAAGTAGCACACATCCGGGTGGGGATTATCTAAGAATTGTCCCTTCCACACTTGCTTCGTCAGACTGTTAAGCCTTTCTAGCCACGTAGACTTTTAGTTCCTTCAAAAGTCAGTTGTAAGTGCAATGAGATTTGTGGGCTAAGCAGCTTTATCAAATAGTACACAGGTTTGACATCAAACTTGATCAGGAGTTTTCTGAGAATTGTTGTAGACCTCTGCACTACATAGAAGTACCTCAGATATGTTTTAGGTGCGACAAGCGCAATCAAATAGAGACGGACGAAAAACGGGTTACGATGTGTTGTGATGACGTCACGTTCAAAAGCGTTTAATCTTTATTGGTTCTTCCATTCATTTCTAGAAACGTGTTTGACTGTCAAGAATCACGACTTCACCAAATCAGGAGAATCGGAACGACACATTAGTTTCTGATGCCGAATCGTCCGTGAGTGCTGAAACGAGCGAATAACTACGCCTAAGCGTCTAAGAGTTGACAAGTCGTCAATGTTTGCGAAGCCTATAATCCTACACGCTCTCATCTTCTATGCTAGTTGTCAATCCGGCATAACCGCACTAATGAATGTGGTTCAGCAAAGATTATGCCATCCCATGTGCCATGCTTTAACTCATTATGTCCTTCGGCATAGAAATTTAGTGTTATAGTTGAAGAAGTATGAGTAATAACACTGTTGTTCCGCAGACGCATTATCGATAGATGTGAGAGTATAACAGTTATTTTGGTTATGACCATGTAATGCGTCGAGTACAGATGGAATAATAATTTATGCTGACATTTGGACTCTTTGAGCTATAATCATAGCACTTTTTTATTTATTACCTTTCTTTTTGGATTAATCATCCCAGGTTTAATTACCCAAATTTGAGCATAGTGTGCTATGATCATGGCTCAAAGATCCGAAACGTCGGCATAAACTATTAATCCATTTCTACTCGACGCATTACATGGTCATATCCAAAAAACGATTGAATAAGTAGTATGTTTCCGCACACCAAGTTGCGCAATACGGATTGTATGTCTCGCCGGTCGTTCTCTTTTTTTTTTTTCTGAGCACGATAACATTTCATATGCAATTCCCTGGACTCGGGTACCAAAATATTAATCATAACCATATATTTAATAACAATGCCATGAAAAATGAGTTGGCTAAAATTACTCATAAAGTCCCTAGGATTCAAATAACTTTTCTTACGATAAAGTAATTGGCAGGCACACGAGGCATCCAATAGCTGTACATTTATATGTAAAACTTTTAAATCCAGATTACAGACAAACACTAATTCTACTTTGTTTATAGGCATAGGACGTCTATGTCCAAGTTCACCATTTATTATGGTATTTCTTTGTTAGAGTCTTTTAGGGAACCTTAAATGTTATTCATTTTATTTGAATAGGTTTCATATCAAGCATAGATCATATAACTATTGCTCTACCCTCGACTGTACTGTTCGGTCTATGCCGTTCACGTTGACGGTTACATTTATCGATCACTAATCAGCATTACCCTTAGTGTCGGTCACACATCTTCTGCTTTATGCCTTAAACTATACGAATTTTTAACTCAGTATTTTTCGATATGCCTTACTTTGTTTCAGTCTTTCTATTAGACTATTTTTGGACGTTGCTTTTCCTTTATTATGGCTTGTTGCTCCGTTCTTATAGCTCTTTACTTTTGTGGCTGAGGACCCGCAACTGAACGAACGAATGAATTTACTGACGTAAAGTGGCGCTTTTATAGAGCTTTTACAAAGACAAAGATTCTGACAGNCGACCAATACATGTATTTTATAATAAAGCTTTAATTTTTATATCATTTTCAATCTCTTTTATTTCATTTACTGTAATACATCGCCTTTGGTTTCTACTATATAGCACTAGATTTTGTATTATCTTTTATACAATTATAGTTACGCATACTAATATTCATCTCTTAGGGTATTAGAATTCACTTTCTTATAATACGTTAAATTTTAGGGTAATTATATTTTAACAATTAAGTACGTCTATATACGTAAAGGTATGTTGGCAGTTGAGGTTATATTAGTCGTCGGTGTCATTTATTTTTGTTGCACGTTGGGGTGTATTGGCGTGCCTTATTATTATTGTTCTTCTCACGTAACTTCTTTTGTACATTGGACTATAAGCTCTTCTTATAGAGATAGCAGATGGAACTCGATGGTAAAAGTGGCGTGCGTTCTCCTTCTCGAACGCATGTTTTTGAAGACAAAGAAGGAAGCGGACCATGGCGATGAGGTAGGTGCCATTGTTTGTAACTTTTGTATTTATCATGCACTTTTAATATTTACCTATAGTTTTCTCTTCCATTTCTTTTTCCTTCCACTTCTCCCTGTCTCTCTTTCTACGCGCAGTTAAGTTGTCTTTGCGATTGGGCGCATTACTAACAGGATTGTGCGTATCGTTGTGACGATGGCCTGCGCATAATTCAGTTGCATACGTAAACAGATAAGGGCCGAAACGTGGTCACCTTTTATTCTCATAGGTAATCAATTAGCGTCTTACCTCTCGCATTCTTAACAAATGTCTAGTCTCCTTACAGTCGTCTATTGCGTCTCTACTCATAGCCGCTTGATGTCTGCTCTTAACTTAAGAAAATTTTTCTTTCTTTTCTTATTTCCATTTTCCCGGAGCACCATATTCATTTAGGTCTACACTAACTTTGTGCACATAAAAAACTTTACGTCAGTATTACCCCAGTATAATATTTTTACCGTCTTTGATCTATAGATCATATTTCCTTTATAAAACTTTCAAAATATTTATTTCGCGTTGTCCTTATCAAACTGGAGCACCTGTCATGAAGGAAAATTATCTAGACCAAATGTTGCCTCGACCAGTCCCTGAATTAGTTGAAAATACGTTCAAATGAGTTGTTGTCTCATCATTTGCATTGGGTGCTCATTGGAGCGAGTTGTGGCAACGCTTCTTTTAAAGAACAAACAAAAACGCTGAGCGTGAGTTCCTTTCTTGAGAGAAGACAAGGAAACGCTGAGCACGTCTTTCATCATTCTGAAAAAATACTACAAAAAATGGTAGTCTTGGCGAAGAAAACCTCGCTGCTACCGATTCATTAGCAGAATTGTGAGCACCATCCTTGCAATCCGTAAGTTCACTTGAAGCTTCATTTTGTGAAATTAGGCATCTGGGGACTAGGTCTCTATCATACACCCAAGAGACGACCTGGATGCAACAGAACGACTCGCGTACCACTCATACGACACTCAATAATCCCATGCAAATGATTATGCCAGTCTGGCACCCCCTAATTTTCCGCAAATTATTCGCAGATTCCAACCTGAATCATTATTCCATGTGCATTCACATTTTAAATTAGTTCTTACAGCTGATAAAGTGGACACATTATAAGCAGAAAAAAGAACTGCTTATTGCAGTGAAGTCGCGAACACTTGCCCAACGCATTTTCGTTTTTTTCTTTCTCTATACGTTGCATTCCGCTGGGTTGCGCAGCCGATAACGTTTCCTTCCTGAGTCGCGCGCATCTAGACATTATTGCTTGGCAGGCATCCTTAAAAATCCAATTCACCTTATCATATAAGTAATTGTTACTCAAAAGTATTTCTCGCCTCTACATATAGAGCGTAGCGATGATGGAAAAGGTTTAAAAATTTACAGGCGGTTCGCTTGTGTGCATTATCGTCGCGTTTTTTCGATCGCTTCTTTTCTGCGTTGGTCTCATTTCCTGAAGAGGTAGAATGTGGTAAATATTCCAGCAATAATCATGTGCTATAAATCCTATCTTAGCAATGCCGTCTTGAAATGAGTCCATACCATCAATGGTGCTTCTCGCATTGTTTTTTCTGTAAAGGAAATGAAGCAATCTAAAACACTCCTCGAGAGCGGCTCCTTACCGGAACAATGAAAATTAGGCAGAAGCTGCTCCAACGAAATCCGGCGCCTATGCCGTTTAGCATTAGCCACTTCCACTCTACCACATCTTGCAAACAATCTGTCAATTATCTATGCTCTGCAGGCCCGATCAGGTACACGGCTAACATGATTGAAGTCGGGACAAAACACTGAGGCGCTATGGGCAACACCAACATAAAACAATAGAATATACTGTATGAAAATAGTCTGCATTTCAAACACATTTCCAAACTGAGGTCTCGTAAGGAAATGGAACGAAAAGAATAAGGCTTTAGAACACACGGCGCAAAAAAACGAAGGCAAGTTGTGGTTGTGTTTGATCAATCACGCATTTGCATTGACGATGTTAGCGTAATGTCGATGTTCTCACCTTGACGATGTGAATGTTTGCCTTCACCTCTTCTTCTGAACTGCGCTTGAAGTCTTCTTCTGAAGTGGAATGGCGCGCGACATTTATGACATTTGCGTTCCTGAACGCTCCTCTCACTTCCACCTTCATCTAGAGGTCATTCTCTTAAAGGGCAAAGAGCGAAGACAGTATCAAGCGCTCATTTTCCCATTGGAGGTGCCAGCAATGGAACGGTAGAATAAAATCGGCTCATCTCAACGGTCAAACAACTATATTGTGCCATCGCTGCAAACATCTGCTGAAACTTTGCCGAATATATTTTCTTGGACTTCAGCGGTAGAGTAAAACTGAACGCACGCCAAGTCGTAATAAAGGGAAAGATGTGGTGTCGTATAGCAGCATATCGTGAGTTAGGTCGTGAGCAGCACTATCTATTGCTATTCCTTATGCCACAAAAAGTTCAAAAGCGTAAAAGCGCTTCCAACAAATCTGTCATTGTAAGAAAAAATTGTTATAATAATAAAAAATACTTCTACGTGACTGTGGAAGTTCTTATACACTTTCGGCGAATTCGCTAGCAAAAGCGCGTTCTGACGACCTCACATTCATATCCACAGATGCGTTTATACTTACCTGTCTTGTAATTTTATTTCCTAAATACTGAAGCTAGGTTTACATAGTTTAAGAGCTTTAACGCATACCATGAAATCTCTCTTACCGGGTTTATTTTCATCGATCAAAACCGAAAACAGTTGAAATATGTTCGAAATGTTTTGTGAATTTCTGTATGAAAAGAGGACCCTTAAAAGAAAATGGTATTACTTTGTATATTTCGTTTTATTTATTGGTAACTTTTGAAAGCGGATAGTGACGCAAAGATGCAAAAGTGCATATCGTACTGCTTCTTCTACACTCTTCTTCAGATGCTCTTTACAGCTTTCCGCAAATCTGCATTTATTTCCGAAATATGCACCATTGAAAATATCTGGATAGGCGGCAAGCTTCTTTGAATTATCATTCACCTCTCCTGCATTTCATGCATAGCTTTGTACTGCTTTTTTTGTCGATGGAGCAGGTACTATCTTTAGCCCTTGCCGTTTTTAAGTCACTCAGCTCTTTCTTCAGTGCATCTTGCTTGCTACGCCTGAAAAATGCATTACGGTCTAAAGCA
Organism: Baylisascaris ailuri; assembly: GCA_022845575.1. Classification (NCBI taxonomy): domain Eukaryota; kingdom Metazoa; phylum Nematoda; class Chromadorea; order Rhabditida; family Ascarididae; genus Baylisascaris; species Baylisascaris ailuri. The sequence continues at coordinate 15,309 of JAAVTS010001986.1, read as the reverse complement.
GTTTTGTGGCAACTTGCCTGAACACACTTCCGGAGATCTGCAACATGAGCGTTGCGCGATGCTGTACAATCAAATTCTTGCAATTGCTCATATTCCAAAATGCACATCTGAGGTGTATACGATTCTGTAATTTACTGAGAATCTGCAGCAACAAGAAGAAGCAAGCTTGGGAACATTTCTATGGATCCCAACACTGCAACCTTCTCTCAATAACAGAAAATGTGATGAGATGATTTTTCTCTTGGTTGAGGAAACCACAGTAAGGGCCTATAAGGGATACTGCTTTAAGGAGCAGGAAATGTTAAAGTCACGAACTGCTCGTTTTTGGTCTCTTGTACTTTCGCAATCACGTTGATCTGCTGGTGACGCGCGTAAAGCGGACTATCTGGGATTCCGCATCGAGGGTATCGACGCTCGATATGTGACCTTATTACGCAGCAGCGATGATTTCGGGGGGAGTCGAGCGTTCTCTCGATCACGCTGATCATCTGCAATATCAACTCTAATAGTTATAGCTAGCATCGCATAACGAAACGTATGTGCCCTAAAACACTATTAATGCGCATTTGGGCATCGTCGGAAGATGTACTTAGTACACTGGCAGTGACCGACCTCGTGAAAGCAAACACCCCTTTCTGGCATGCACTGAACGAAAAGTTTCTAGAAATTTATGTGCTGTGAGTGCTGTCGTGAAAACGAATTATCAAGATGCACTATGAAGGTGGCTAAAAGTGCATGTCCAAGGTTGCTATATTATTGCTGTAGATCTTACGCTTTGCGGAAGACCGACAATCTTCTCTTTCAAAATCTCTCTGTCCTTGACGGAAAGAAATGGAGTGCGGACGCATGAGAACAGAATTTCGGCCTCTTCGTCAGTGCGAGATGCGGCCTTCAGCCAACGAACGAGTAGAAGACAGAGATCGAGTTCCGATGGCAGATTCACGTCACACCTAAGCATTTGTTGCCTTAGTAAAATATGAATGCACACAACTCTTAAGCGTGGTAACTTGAACAGAACATTTTCTGCTTATTCTTGTTCAACCTGTTTTTCCGTCGGACATTTCTAACATTAATCTGATGGCTTTCTTCCCAATGTTGCTTTCTGCCAGCTCTGAATTGTTTTTTTCTGCACTGATTATTTTCGTATTTATTCTGTTATTTGATTCCATGTTTTTTTATTATTTTCGGCTTTATTCTGTTCTTGCTGTATGAGATGCAAAGTACGCTAAAATATTGGTGCTTTAAACAGTGGTTCCACCTTTAGATACGTATTTGGGCCATTTTCCTCACATCATTTGCGTCGTTGGGCCCTTCTGCGAGCGATATCCGCACAATGAACAATTGCTTGAAAACTTTTGCGTCTGGAATATCTGCACCTAAGTCTGCGCCACGAACAAGAGACATTCGGGGCTGCAGAAATGCTGGAAGCGCAATATGTTCATGAAAATCCCATGCGATCGGAGATGGGGCCTAAGCCAGCTTGGCGTTTCATAAGAACATTAGGTCGGTTTGCCTTCTGATTTGGCGGTCCAGGAACTCCCCTCACGACGTGCAGTATTCGAATTTTCTCCCACCAGAAGATGCACATCAGATAAGGATGAACGCCCTTACCTTCAGCAGATATTTTAAACGCATTGGGTTTCAGTCAAGTTTCGGTTGCAAGCCGATCAGTTACTGACCGAAACATCCTATCAAATAACATCACTAGTTCGACTTTTCACTGCAGGATGCATTTCAAGCTTCGCAAAGGCTTTGAATGTTTTCGTGTTGCCTCTTAAAATCGAGCACGGCCAGGATTTAAAGTGTGCCGGAGAGCCTTCTAAAGGTGGATGGCACAGCAAACCTTCTTCCTTTTCAATAGCAAATTTTTCAGAAGATGTTAGACGTGGCGCACTTACTTCATATTTATACGAGAGCGGCTACAAGAAATTCAACTACCTGCTGACCAACATGACCAGCACAGCTGCTGGTAATATATTGAAAAATGTTGATGATGTGACGTCGGCAATATTCTCGGCCGCTGCTTCAAGGAGTGCACAAGCGCATTCGATGTTCAGGAAAAGACTCCAATCGTTGGCGACCAGGTGCAACGCAAGCAATAGCGATGAAATCGNTTAATGAGTACCTTTGCAATGAGATCTGTAAGTTCATGCATGCGGAAGATCCTCGCCAGTTGCAAGAGATCCGGTAGAATACTAGCTCCAAGACGCAGGTTGCGCGCATCGATACCATCCAGGAAATCAGTCAAAGTTCTTACGGCACCAACGTTGTAGCAAGAAAGATCGATCATAGGCGGAACTTCGTTGTTTTGAACCAGCTGTAAGCAGTGGTTGCGTTTGTACGTCATAGATATCACGCCAGTTAAATCAAAATCTGTATACGAAAAGTTGCGTTTACGCGAGTGAAGACAATCGCTGAATACCTTCATACCATTCATTTGCTGTTGCTACAAACATCAAATAGCAGTTGTGATTTGTGTTGGAGATCCGTTCCTGTTTGGCTGAAGACAAAGAGATGAGCCATTTCATTGTATAAACATGCGCTAGAAACGATCGTGTATGTCTTCGTTTATGCATTCATGTGCTCATCCACCTCCATCCGTTTGAGTGATTCCGCATTCGGAGCAGTATAATTCATTTGGTTGCAATTCAGAACGTTGTTCCCATTCCTCCTTTTTTCGACATGCTTTACCCGAGTTCTCTAAAATCCGGCTTTGCAGCCAACTATCGCCTGTGCACAATTACGTATTCACTTTATGGCAACGTACCCGATCAGATATCCACTTCTTGAATAACCATCAAAGAGTAACAGTTTTCTTCAACTTTTCCCCTTCTTTTTTTCAATACTAACCCTTAGAAGTAAATTCATTTAAGTCATTTCCATATTTGGTGACAATTCACTCGGTCGCTTGCTCATTTAGTCGCAAAACGAACCTATGAATATTCTGACAAATCCAACTAATTAACAGCTCATCGCAGCGCTAATGAAGTGAGGTGAAGCTTTGATCCAAAAGTTTTGGTCCATAAAAGTGACGAAATCTCACTAATGTGAAACGGTTCGGTTATGAAGATTCATAGTCGATTTCAATCGGTTAGGCGTAGAGGCGAATGCCAACTTAGGACCAGCCGCTCGCTCTAGATGGTTTGCCCTAGTACGATAGCCACTGCAATCTATAGCTATTGGCAGTCATTACGACCCTCTCGGTTATCGTTTTAAAACTGTCTGCATGATGACTGTGCAGACAAACGTTCGAACGTCAACGGCCACTAAGCTTCACTGAGCAATCCAACGCTCTGTCATGTGCCGTAATCGAAGTTTATCCTGCTGTAGGATTCCCAATTTGTATTGATGAAGAGTTTTATTTATCATGATTTCCAAAACATTGCGGAAATAAAATGGCTCGAAATGAAATGCTAATTGTAAATAACTTCCCTAATAATGTTTTTATGACTATTTCGACGTTTCGCTTTATTGTCACTGTGTAAAGCGTAATTCATTGTGAGGAGTGAGTTTGAACGGCTTCTTTTTCAATCAGCAAATCTTTTCTCGGCGGTGATTTTTTTTTGCGAAAAAAAATCGTTTATTTTCTGACAAATTGAAGACACTTTCCGACAAAGCGGAAATTTTTTTAAGCGTACAAAAGCGGTTATTGAATGAATAGTCACAATAGTGATTATATTTCCGCTGAGCCCCACAAGAATTTTCCGCCCTGGAATCCTGCAAGGATGACCAAGGCTGCACTAAGACTTGACAATTACTAGTATTTCCAGTGATAAATTCCATCATTTGATTCAAGTAGCACTAGTCGCAGAGGAAAGGCACTGAGTAACGCACATTGATTACCTATCGTCACCAACCTTCTTGATTTTCTCGGAGTGTTTTGCGAAGTTCTCAATCTTTATCAAGTAGTTCCTACGTCTTGTTCGAAGCGTGATTGTCTTTCGCTGCTCGATGTCTGGACTCCGCAAANGTGCGCTTCTTAAAATTCCCCATAGTCAACAAAAATGCTGTGATACACTCCAGCAGTATCAGCCATCAGGTGAACTATCACAAATTAGATGTGAGTAGGGTTATACGGCAAAAAATCGCTAGATCAAGTTAACGCTTTTCTGAACTGTTGTTTGTTAATCCTGAAAAATTTGCCTTCTTTAAGAAACTCAGAAGTTTTTTCCAGAAAATGCACTAACGTCAGCAAAAAAAAATTTTTCCACACAACAAAACGCATATCACTGATACAGTATCGATCTTATAGCTTCATTGCCAATTACGCTATAACGATGCGACCCACTAAGATCCTTTAATTGCATAGATCGCTCGAAAAAAGAATTTCATGGGAACTGAGATTGAAATAAATTTCAGCAGAGATGAATTGAAACGAATTAAATTGAGGCGAATTTATTCATATACCACGTTCGTTCAGCCTGTATTCCTACAACCTTGCAAGGGAACTTAATTAAGAAAAAAGTAAAAAGAAACTTATATGCATATAACAAAACATGGCAAGAGGCGGATATACATTAGTCGAAAATTATAGAAAAAATGCGGGAAGTATAGTGAAAAGTAGAACGCAGTCAGTAGAGAGGAAATAGGATACAATATAGAGCGATGCTTACAGCAAGCTTGCTTTCTATGGCCTAAGTTACACCGCCGTTCGCATTATTTTAATCATTGTTTTCGCTGGGCTAAAGGGAACTATTTCCTTCAAAGTAGCGGACAAGATATTCGAATGGAAACTATTCTATAACAAACCATTTCCAATTGTATGAAAGACGCATTGACATCTGAAATGTATTTTCTTATGAACAGCGCTGTGGATGTTGTGCAAATGCCTGTTGGCTTAATACTGAGCTTCTTGATTCAACACTCATTTCGATCTCTGCTAGTCGGTGTTTAATAAGTTGTATTTGGAAAGGCATCTCTTTGCAAGGTGATCCGGCTGAAACGCCTCCGACAAATTGACTAGCTCCATAGGAGATCGGATGAAAATGCCGGAATACTATTGCAGCAGTGGGGTAAATACGTTTTAAAGGCCGCAGCATGCAGTGAATGGTGTCTACTCTTGAAGCATTTCACCTCTGCGTCAGCGTTCATCTTCACACTGTTGGCTTTCAGCGGCGACGCTCATCCTCGCTGTAAAAGAAAAGCGCAATGACAATAAATGAAACACAGCAAGGTGTGCGATCCATGAGCCCGTCAACAAAGAGTAGAGGTGATAAAAACACTGGGTAATGAGACGAAACAGTAGCACATGAACACACACAACGGCCAAATATGTATACGCAAAGCGCATCACAGCAACGTCATATCTATTTCTTTTTCACTCAGGAATGTCTTTGGTCAGGAACTGCTGTTGGTACAGTTATGGAATTTAATCATATCATTTCAACTACTGGGAAATCTTAGGTCAAGTTCAAGATAATCCATCAACTCCATGAAGAGTTATAACCTAAAAGCGTTTAGATTTGCATATATGATATTCAGCAGCTCATCGAACAGCAAAACGGACGTTTTGCAGGAGATTTGCGTATTGCACAAGGCTGCGGCTATAGTGGGAAATAGTGTGGGATCCCTCGTTTAAAATTCCTGTCCAGAGCAGTAGGCGAAGCATACGCTTTTGCATCCTAAGAGTCAGCTTCACAAGTGATCTACGAAAAATCGGTTATTGGGAACATTGCCTTCATATCTTTGCTAATTCTATCTCCATACCTCATACATGTCTGCTGACAAAACGCCGAATAGATAGACACACACAGAGACTCATCCACACATACGCACACACATACACATACGCACGAACCCGACGCTCCTATACTGTGTCTGCGGAAAGGAAATTTGCGGATGCACACAGTGAGGGTGTTGCTGTAATCAGCGTGAAGTTTTTTTTCCCACTGCTAGCCCCATAGTCCAATTTCCATCAATTTAGCGCGAATTGCCTTTCTGCCACCCATCGAGCGATAATTGCTTTAAAAGCGCTGTTGTTCCTCTTCCCTGCCTATGGTCGTAGTTCTTCATGACAACTTTTAAGTAACTTATACAAGGAAGAAGGAAGTCCAGAGTGCGACTCACTCCGTCAGAGCAACCTGAGTCTCCGAGCGAATGTCGAGGTCTCTTGATGCAGTCATCTGACCACCCACAACGTGCCACTTATGAACCACTGAGTGGAGCACTACAATGCGACATGAAGGTGGCGTCATGAAATCTTATAACTCATAATTACAAAATTTTTAAAGCTTGAGTAGTAATCGAATAGTCTGCAGGAGTTTAAAGAAAATTTACTTACAACTTGTCTATGTAAATTCGACCAACTTATGTTACCGGTCCCTATCATAGTCCTTACTATTTCCGCGCAGGATGCCTAATTCTGCCCACCTCAGTAGCTACGATGGGACTTGAAGGATCCCATCCTTCTTTGTGCCATTTTTATAAAATTCAGGAGGATCGTTATCTTGTTCAAAGCGTACAAATATCGTGGAAACATGAATGAAATGTATTTTAGTGCGTGTATGCTTCGCAATATCCGAAAGTTCTAAAGCTTGCAGCTCATGGGGCTGTGGAAAGCATATCAGGAGAATGCTCAGCTTTTTTGCTGTTTGTGGCAACTCTACAAAACGAACGCTTTTGGCAGTTTACTAATTTTATATTTTAATGGTCTCGAACTTTCAGATTACAATGTTGTTTTATTTGCCATATTTTTGAGAGTTGTACATTATTTCAATGAGTACCCCTCTTCTCACATATTACTTCAGTAAGTAGTCTCTTCTTCCAATTACTTTAGTAAGTGGCCTTTCCTACCGATTACTTCACTAAGTCATAGCACTACCCATAGCAACTCCTAAAGAAATGGTCATAGCAGTTTCTCACAATAACTAATCCAGTTTCTTGTCTTCATAATTAGAATGGCTTTTATGATGGATTTTATAGCGTCCTAAACAATAGCACAAAAAATAGCTTATATATAAATAATTATAGACCGTCTCATGAAAGTTCTAAAAAGAGCTCATATAGCATTTTTTAAAGCAGTTCATATGATTGTCATCATAACTTTCAATAGCACAATATTTTATATTGGTTGCAGTAGTATCTCTCAGAGTGACTCTTACAGCAACGCTTGCTACGTCCGTTATCGTACTATAGCGATTTCACGATTGATCTTCGAATAGCACTGAAAGTAGCCGTATAATCTTTTTAATAGTCACATGATTTGTAATGTAAAATATCGAATTAAATTGCTTCCATGTTACCTTCCTGCGATTATTTATGGTATGAAGGTAACCGATATACAGCTAAAACTTCTTTCAAAATTTTATCTCATAAACTTGAATGGCTTTCTTTGGTCTTTTATGCGTTTAAAGTATCTGATCAAGGAGTGTCAATCGATAATCTAGGCATGCGAACAAACAAAGGATAACGACGATGATCGTGAAGGGATCGAAGATGTGATAGTTCATTAGTCCTTAATTTTGATCTTTAGCAATGAGTTTGCAGATTGGTGGTTGATTTACAAAAACTTTTGTTCTTTGTTACAGGTAGCAAAAAGGAGCGGGAAATGATGATCTTGTAGCACTACTATTGAGCTATTTTGCATACGCAAGAGGTTGCTGTGAGAGGATTCTACGTCTCCTCCCCTTGTTGTCATTCCATATAGCTGTATTTAAATATCCGTCTCATAGCTATGTTATCCTTTACCCTTTGGTCTTTTGTCTTCGCCTCGTCATTGCCCCTTCGCCTTTGCCTTGTCTCTGCCTTTGCCTTTGCCCTTACCTTTCCCTAGCGTAAAAAGGGCACTCATTTATTTTCTGCCGCGTTTATTTGCGACACGAGAGCCGAGGCGGTAGGGGCTTTCATGTATTGTTAATTCTACGGCGTTCAGTGTGTGAGAGTTGTTGCATGATGTGTGAGCAGTTTGCTTGTTTGATTGGTGCCTTGCTTCAGCTCCTGCTTCACGTTGCTTGGCTTTGTTTAGGTTATTTCTTCGTTAAAATGTGTGTACTTGTTAGCCCTTAGTGTTGATGTTGGCATTAGAACAATGTTTTTAAGACTTGTTAAGATTGCTAGATGAGGATTGCTTGTTAGCATAGGCAGTGGGGAGGGGCTTCGAGAAGAAGATGAGGCAGACTATTTCATGAATAAAGATGTATTTATTTTTATTTATGTTGTTGTCGTGTGTGTCGAACTAACAAATCTGTTGATGTTAGCAGTGCGCTTGAGTTGTATCATTGAGTCGCTCACATCGCCCAGCACTGCAATTTCTTTGTTGATGTTTTCTTTATTCGATATATGCGCATTTGTTTGGCTCAAGCTGCTATTAAGTTCGATGTTGTGAGATATCTGGAGTTGATGTAGCGCTTTCGAAATTGAATTGAGGCAAATACTGAGGGCATGTGAAACCGAAATTTTTCATGTTATGTTTGAAATTTCGAAGACACTAGCTCGTAAGGCTCAAGAGATTTATGCAGATATTTATTTATACGTTGGTGTATTCAACCGGGATTACTGAACGTCATAGATATGGTGAGGAAGCGCTACGTTTGCGACAATTTTTTATGATTTGATTTCCTAATATTAAGTGGTACTTTTGGTCTATTCAATTGTCTATTGTTTGTAAATGTATACTGAGCTGTTTTTGTAATCCTCTCTGTTTTTTGTTTTTTGTTTTTTTAATTTCTATTAAAGCTCCGTTTCATTAACTTACCTGTTTGATTTTATTGTTGTTGGTCATTTTTGATACGACATTAAAAGCAGCCGATTTTGTGTTGTGCGAATCCGTTTTAACGAAGATGATGGAAATCCATCGCTATCTTTTTTGTTTGCGAAGTTTCTTTATCATCCGTTAGTTTCGTTTCAGTTTCTGAGATTAGTAGTTGTAACTTCTGGTCTCAAATAACTGAGTAATGATACTTGCAATCTTTTGAATATTATCCAAGAGGCATCTAAAATGACTGCCTTTGTTAAGAAGATAGCCGGGATTCTCCCAGAACCATCTTGTAAATGCTATCTTCATGAAAGGTCGTTGGGCCATTTCGAAAAGATGAACAGCTTTGGCGTTAGACGAGAATGAGACGAGGGAGCAAGGTATTCAGGGACTGGCGAGAGAAGGTGATAAAAGCCTGTTGGTAATGCGCTTCAGATTCATGGCGAAAGGAGCGTGAGGTACAGGTAGTCACTTCTGGTGTTTTGTTGAAAAATCGAGGGTGTGTTCGTGGCAGCAGACATCTTCACAGGTGTAGATAATTAAACTGAACCTCTACTTTTTTGTTTTTGCCACCGTGAGTAAGTCAAGGTCGTTTTGTGGCATTTTTCTAAGTTTGGCACGTAACCTGCTTCTGTTTTTCTGTCATTCGCTGCAGAGGAAGGTATGATAAGAGGCCCGTGGTGCTCGGATTTTATTACTCTAGGCATACCTTAATGCCTGACACGCATGTGCTTCCCAGGTATCTCTGTGCCTTACTCGAAAACCTGGTGAGAAGTCGCATCTGAGTCGGCGATGTTCACAACCCGTTCAATCGTGATCTTGTTTAAATCGTTTTTTGTTCTGGCAGGAATCGGAGCAACAGTATCACGTGCCCCCAAAAAGAAGTATTCGCTCTTCGCATTGTCCATCTCGGATGTTCTGTAAGGCTGGTGTCGCTCGGGCCGACATAGCCATACTCTGCACCGTCTTGGTCACTGCTACTGTGTCCTGAAATGCGCATTCGACAGCTGCGTTCAACTGGAACGTTATGCTGTCGTCATTATACGGGTTAGCTCAATTTTATTCTCTTACCTCAGCTCTCTCTTCGGGACTATTGCCGACTCATATCTCAGCCAGTGTTTCAATTCTAATAAAGTGTTACAGCTGCACATACGCATTTTCGTTTGTAGCTCGATCCATGCCTCAAACTTTTGCAGTTGAGCAACCTCGAGCCTACTCAATAACCTAGCCATTCAAGCCAATGGATTCTATGATGAGCGTTGGCTAGTCTCACTTCTTTTCCGGCCTTCGTCACATTATATTGGCGATTCTGAGGAAACCCAGCAAATTTTTTGACTAGTTGGTGGTGTTCGCTCTTTGCGTTTAATTTAGACATGGTGAAGGATACAGCCAGATGCGTTTTTAGAGTTTTCACAGTCTATAATGCAGATAGAAATATAAGTCCCCCTGCTAGTGCACCCATACGAGCGTATTGGTCGAGCGTATTCGATCGGTTGAACGAAAACACTTGTCCTCCAAAGGTAGTCAACTTACCGATTCATACTTCCACTGAATATTCTAGCGGAAGCTTCAAAACAGCTCTTGAGATGAGATGTGCTTTTGGCACAGAAGCTGGAAATGTCTTGCATCATAGATGAGGGAACCAACCAAATGACCATTTCCTGTCCTCTTCAACTCTCATAATATGAGTTAGTACATGAGATGCTAACGTGCACTTTCTCCCATATCAAATCATACCGATCGGTCTCTCGAAAAGTTCTCTTTATTTCGAGGTATCGTCTATCGCTCTATCCCCCACCCTTGTCAGAAAGCTTTCCTTGGCGATGTGTTGGCCATACCCTATTTTCGTTCTTCTGCAGCCACTCTTCCATTTCGGTCTTGCGCTAGAGAACGGTTCTGTGCTTGCGCCCTTGTAGGTTAAGAATGTCGTCTTTCGGAAGGCCTTCGTGAATTTTCGGAGGTTTTCATGCTCCAAATGACTTTTGTATATAGCACTTGATTAGGCAGGCGGTTTTCCATCTGCTTATGAGAACACCGCAGAGACTTTCAATGCATTGAATTTCTTCACATCTGGCGGCGTTAGATAAAAACAGTGCTTATTAGGATACATGGAAATGCGATCATTCATAGTTCCACATGCGTGCACACGTTAGCAACGCTTAACTTGCCAAGCTCATCCTTATCTTTCCCGATTATGAGAGCAATATCTTCCGCTGAATCTTCTGTTCGTGTTACTATTGGTTAGTGTAACAGAACTTTTCAGCATATAAGTTTGTCTCACGATCAGTTCTGAGAAATATTATAGATGGGCGGCTCGCGTGTTCATCATCTTGCTGTTCGCCTCCTTAAGGACTTACCCTTAGCCTGCGTCATAAGTTGCGAAGCCGTTGGTAACGCTTCGGAGCTGCCCTGCTGACGTGGAAATTACATTAGGTTGTTTGCATAGTGAAGATCAGTTAAGTTGTAAATTGTTAAATTATAACTTTCTCCAGAAGCGGCATCATGCAGTCGATAACAGCAGTAGCTGTTGACGACTGCGATAACTGAAATTTTTTCTGAGATTAACGAGAGCGTAGGAACTGTGGCCGTTGTTGACGTATTCGCAGTGGATTGCGTAATCGCAAAAGACAACAGAGCTGTAGGACATGAAGAGATCCATCGTCAGTATGAAGGATATATGTTTTTTTTTGTTTGAAACATATATTTGAAAGAGACAACAGTAGAATTTGAAAGCAGTCTTTCATCAAGTTGGTACCATTAACAGAATCGAATTTTCGTGAAACCCTGTTTCTGTTTCCCCTAAACCACTGATAACAGCTGCCTCAGTGATAGCATTACGGTTAGTTGTGCAGCACGGGAAATAGTGAAAGGCTCCTCTAAATGTTTCGATTTTCCAGGTATCGTTATCTTTTTCGGATGATAAACTCCAAAGTCACCTCAGGGAACGACTTCCTGAGAGTGACAGCTTTAGTGGTTTTGCTGTGATAGAAGCCATTGCTCTTTCCCTTTGTAATCGATGACTCTGTGTGTATCTCTAACAGCTTCAACTCAGGGGTCAGAAAAGCTGCAGTTAGAGAAATTTGCTGTATAGGCCTAGTACCAAGTTCCTCGTTGATCTATCAACTTTAAGGGGAATTTCAGGTAAGTAAAGTCGCTTTAAAACGTATGTTCACTTTACAACTAGCCGTGCTGCATTCTGCAAGCGATCGAGCCATCCGGTTGAAATGTAAGTGACCGACGTGCATATTTATTAGCTGCTGAAGATTGGCGAAAGCGTTTGATGTGGCGAACTAAATTTGAAAAGCGAATGTTCTGACAGCCTGTCTGAATCGCTTTTCCACTTTTCCACTTGTTGTGTGTTAGCCCGTTCCGAGGCTAACACACAACAGCTCATATGTTCTGCTCCGATGATGAGCGCATACTGAATGACGTTTATTCTGTATAGCTAAATAATAACTCAAATAGACACGCTTGCTTTTCATCATCGCTATCATCATTGAGGCGAAGTCGAATTTCCTTCAAATTTCTCAATGTTCCATCTAATCTGCTCGCAGGCAGTACCATATATGTAATTTGTAATTGTCTCCGGCTCTATCAGTTGCACCTGAAATGATGCTTGTAAAATTGCTGCATATCGTGTCGTGCTTCTTAGGAAGCTGTGCCGGCATAATTTATGGCCAGAGTATGTCCAAAGAAAAGCTCCTACTTTCTATTCGTTGATATGTGAGTTGAGTCATGTCATTCACTGTTTGTTCTGAATCTTTGAGATTGAGTCATATCTGCATCACTAACTTGTTTTACTCATTTCCTCATTCCTTTCATGATTAAAGCCGATGCGGGAGCAGAACAAAGAATCTGACCCTAACGACCAAAGCTGCCTGTGCAGAATGGAAATTGTGCGAGGAAATGGACAAAACTGGTCAGAGGGTCACGTATACTGTCAGAAAGAGTATCTTCATGGTGCTTCGATATTATCCGCTGAACAGCACCGTTCAGAGGTGCTCCAGCAGCATTCCATTTTAACCGTGGGATAGCTTCTACTTTTGCGAGTAAGAATGTTCCTGCTTTTCGGTTAACGATACACTGCGGTCATGAATTTATGGTCGTAGACAACAATAAGGTATTCGAAAAATGGGAGCCCATAATATCGAGGGTTTTCACCACTGGCGTGAATGAGCGCTAGCAGCTACTGAGTGGTCTGAGAGACTTGCCGTGTTGTTATAACTGATGGGAACATGGATTATATATTTGGAACGAAAATTAGAAGACATCGAAAGATGCGCTTTGAAACCGCGCCGCTGATAAAATAACCCCTCTTAGACGTAGCAATTTTCTAAAAAGCTTAATAAGAAAATCGGTTTCTTCACGTGTTTACTGATGATAACAAGTACAGCTTAAGCGATTGCGTCATTTGCCACTTCAAAGGAATGCATCATATGTGCGAGGACTCGATGCGTTCATTGGCTGATACGTGAGTGTGGAGAAGCTTATACTGGTGACTGGCGGCTATCTGTTTGCATTGTGGAATGTTTCTAGGCTTTGGACAGTTCGAAGTCATGTCCTCTATGTGCTACTCAACAAAGCGCTTAGTTACGGTGCTTCCTGTTAAGGTAAAAGTTTCTGTGAATTCCTACAGCGCAGGTAGGAGGCGCCTACTAATTCAAAGCTTAATTCGAGTAGTAATGTTCCTCGGTAACAAAATGGACGAAGCTATTGTGGAATATGATTTCCATGAATAAGTGCGTACGTGAAATATATTTCCTTTTCTTTATTTTCGCCCTTCCTCCTGCATCATGCGTATTTCGTTTTCTTAAAAAGACCTCCCCATCCAACCATATTCTAAGGAGTTCTTTTCTGCTGTTTAAGAAATTGCCTCATTACTACATCTATTTTTTTTCATTTTAACTGGCATGGTTACGCATTCATCTTATTCCTTCGTCTGCGCGTAATTGCTCTTACATGATGGGGTGAATCGCGTGTCACCGCATGGCATGAGTGCGTCACAGCAACTGATTATGGCGTAAGGTGCCTGAACGTTGAGAATGAATCTGTTTTATCTCTGTCGTCGCACATTCGGTATTTCTCCATTCTAGCAAAGCTTCACTTTCCGAACTAAATTTTGGGTTGGTAACCGACTGAAAAAGTTTCATTCGGTAGCAATAAAACTCCGCTCACTTCTAGCTTGTGGTTTTCATATACTGTTTTTAAAAAGATGCGGATAACACTGTTATTATCCCCTTAGACAAACGCCATTATTGCACATTTGCAGCGGAGGGAACCGAACCTTGCGTCCTGTGCGCACTTTCTTTGATTTCTCGTTATCCCCGACTTCGTCGTTGATGTTAACCATAGTTCTAACAGTATTACTAAAGAGTACGTCTTTGTTGAAGAAAATTCCATCACGAGACTTTAATGTTTCCACGGCTTCATACGGGTCCATTAATAAACTGTAAAGGTGGAAGAGAGTTAATGATTCAGTGAATATTGTGACTTTAACTTCCGAACGGAAAAGCGATAACACCGCTCTAGAACGCTACATACATCGAATATTGTCGCTGTCAACTATCAGAAAGGATTGCATTGTAAGCGAAAGTAAACAATAAGAGAAATTGAAACAATAAGAGAAATTGGTGGGATGAACCACCAAGCTAATGTACACACATCCTAACGTCATGTTTTTTTCCGCTTTTCAGCAACAGTCGTAAAGTGAATCAGCGAGGACTTCGTTCAAAGCATTGACTTCACAAATTTTCATTAACCATCTTGTCGTTTTTCGGACTTTTGCATGTGGAACGAGATTTGCATAATCACATTTCACTGTTGCATTCGTTGCTTGATGAGATGGCGCACTCAGCTATCGTGATTTTCAGCTTACTGACCTACCAGCTGGTAGAAAACTGCGGGAATGAGATTGACGAAATGCATCGCTAAGAAGTTGAAACACAATGCTAAAGCGTGCAGCCATCACCGAGGAATGTCGTGGGCGAAACAGTAGAAAGGAAGTCAATGGAGAATTTGCCACATCCTCCCTTCCGATATGAGTAACGCCTTAAGCTAAATCAAAATCTACTCAGCAGTTGACAATGAATGTACATTATATTGTACGTTATATTCCACCTTCTTCTATTCTCAGTTAATCACTTGTTACAGAAGACGGGGTACCTCATTTCGGGCATATTCACGAGCTTCCTCCTCCCTGCTTGCACATCCAGTAATAGATCGGCGTTCATCGGTAACTCCTCGTCCGTATCCTCATCTTCATATTCTTGCTGAAAAGTGCCTCAGTTATTTCTTATAGCAGGACTTGGAATTGCAAGCAGTTAAATACTGTTTTCAGGGGTATCCTGATCGTGCAACAATGATTTCCATTGCAAGACACAGACGACGACACGTTCCTCTCGAGCCGGGCTGCTAAAAGATGGAACCAGCTGATTGTCTTGCATCTCCAGTAACCGTAAAGAGCCAGTGCCATTTTAGCAACATCAGCAGATGAGGGCGGGAACATCTGCGACAGCTTATGAGATTGCTGCTTGTAATCGCACGCTATGTTCCAATGCGTCCGCGATTTCTACACTGTCGTCTGACTGTCGTCCTCTCTTCTTTCCACTCACTTCCGC